>JAVYIG010006585.1:0-115324 GCA_035222895.1 Strongylocentrotus droebachiensis
GTTGTGGGGGGGGGGGGGGGAAGAAGAAAACACAAGGTAAAAAAAATGTCAAAATAAGGCGACTATACCCCTGTGATCATGCATCTCTTTTTTTCCTGCTAAATTTATTTTTTTAAATCAGAAATTTGAATTGTGATAAAACTCAAAACAATCCATGCATTGTGGCATTTTCCCCCTTTAAAGCAGATACACTGTAGATTTAAGCAAAGATTAATATTACCTTCATGAACATGAAGATAATTGTTTTTATATTTACCGGTACATCTACATATACATGTACAGTACATGAAGCTGGCAATAAGCCAGTTCATAGTTGCAACAGTGAAATCCACGGAGACAAAATACTGGATACGTGCTCATGAAAGTTATGTAATCATTATTCATTTGTGCACCAAGCAGTGCACTCCATGATACACAGGTGGAAGTATTCTTTGAAAAGGGGAAACAAAGGCTATTTCTGTAGCACCTCCATCGCTGTAGGAGTGATTATTTCAAAATGTACAAAGTGGGACCTCTTCAGGTTTTAAAGATCTATGGAGATTCTGGGTCATTTGGGACATGTGCTAACCGTGAGCTGGTCTATTGACTACTTACCTATCACTTAATATTGTTCTCAAGCCAGGGGGTGCTATCGAAAGTTGGAACGGCGTGTTGAAATAATGCTGCTGTTCCTCCCGATCGGTGTACCACCCTGCCGGCTCTGATGATAAGGAACCCAGAGTCACCCAGGTTGGCTGAAGCTACCGTCTTGTTATCGCTGTCAAATATTACTATGCAGGCTGTACTGCTCCCTGTTGGTCAATCAATACAAAACATGTACATGTATACACGTCATTAGTATTTTTCCAACAATAATGAATACTAATGGGACCATGAACATAAACATAAACATTAAAAAGACATTACACCCGGCAGTTAACGACATTCAAATATATATATTTTTTTAATGAATCGACTGTGTATTTCCAACAATTATGAATACTGATGGGACCATGAACACAAACATAAACATCAAAAAGACATACAATAATAGTTTAGGACACTAAAATATTTAGTTTTTTAATGAATCGACTATAATGTGAGATGCATTGTGGTCAGGAGCAATGTTCTTGTACATTCCAACATTTCGATAACATGTCGTCTCCATAATTAAAAGAGTCCAAGACAGTCCTCAAGCTAATACTGACCTGGAATATGCTACTTTTAATAGTCGTACAGTAGTTCCTTTATCATAAACTTTATGAAAACATAATGAAGGAATTGAAATATGCATGTTTTCTCATGTATAAATAATTTGTTTTCCGGTCTTTGCTTGATGCTGATATCAAATCTACAGTGTAAAAAATGTAACTTCTTCAACCCCTCCCCCCCCCCCCTCAAAAAAAAAAAAAAAAGAAAAGAAAGAAAACTACAACAACAACAAAAAGCAGCAGAACTATGGCAGGAGTTAAATAGGCTATTGGAACAAATTGTCTGCCCTACATATAAAATCAGAGATAGAGATAATTTGCAACAACACAGTGATTTGAACTTTGCTCATCATTGTAGTAAAAAGAGATCCTCATTGTTGACAAAACACATCAGAATCTGATCAACAACTGTGATAATGTAGGAATAATCTAATCAAATAATCTTGGGGAAGCAAAATAATCTATTTTTAGTTTTTAATAGATGACTTTGCTTATAGGTCATAACATTTCTTATTTCATAGTAATTATATCAAGACTTGAAACTAGAATTTGGTTGGAACTTGGAAGATGTCAAAATTCCAATATTGATACTTTTAAGAAATGGCAATTGTCATTTGACTGTCAACGAACGTGACCTATCACTTTGACCTTCAAGTTCAATGCTGTTGGAAACATTGCACTCTCAATAATATTTCCTGGTTGAAATGATGACAGTGTGATATTTTCATAATTAAACATAAGTACAGTATTTCATGCTCCTTCTATTGAGTTTAAGATGATTAAATATTTTGGAATACATTTCAGAGGTTTATGCATACTTGTACAAGTATTCTATTGTAGACCCAATTTGTTTCAAAATAATGTATTTAATTAAAGGTCATACATGTATTTCATACACACCTGATGTATGTATTTGATCATCATAATAATAATCTTTCATGCGAAGTGAAAGTTCACAGAAAATCTTGTTTATCTTTTGACTCCTCACCGCAGCTTGAGGGTTTAATTGAAATAGGAACTTCCAATTTCCTAGAGCTAATCCTCTTGTTATTTCCACGCCCTGGTGCGCACTCTTTGCTAAAGAAGATGACAGACTTGAAGACTGATAGACTTGAAGACTGTAAACAAGTTCAGTCATAATTTCAGTAAATAAACATGTCCTTAACATAACAGATTGAAGACTGAAAACAAAACCTATCATAAACTTTGTCATTTGGTCAGTCATAATTTCAGGAAAGATACTCTCCATTGATTAAAGCCATAGTATTGTAGAATGTCATAATACCCTCTATCAAGTATCATAAGCAAGGCCAGTTTTTTCCAGTAGAGGCAAATTTGTTGTGGTTCACAACAATACCAGCAGAAAAATGGAAGGTCGCGTGTGAATTTATAAAGCTTACTGAAATACTGAATGAAAGATAAAAGACAACACTTTTACTGAATTCCATGAGATGCTGTCAGTCTCAAGGGTAAATAACAATGCAAATTTTTTTATGGCTTCAAAACCTTGAAGGACACTCTTGTTTAGCAGCTTGCTACGTTGTACATGTACATGTACATAACAGAAAGTTGTCTAACGATCGGACATTGCAAGATGTGCATTATGAACATTGTACATGTACTGTACATGTACATACAGTATACGGTATACAGTACACTATACATGTACATGTACATGTATACAAATGTATTCCCCAGTTTACACCACAGTGACTCACATCAGAATGACAATACACCGAAACATTAAAATAATACTACCCCAAAATAGCCAAAACTTTGACTGTACATGTAATTGCTCAGTTGGGTGTCAGTATGGTAGTGTGACTGGCTACAGTGCGAGACGACATTTAAAATTACGATATGCATACATTTTAGAGTGCAAAAATGGCATCATACATTGTAAGGAGATCAGACTTCTATTAGTCAACATATTGAGGTCTACAGACAGTATTTGGCAAGATTTTCTTTATGATGATAACCGGAGATCTACCTACATGTACTTCATACCATTCTCTCATCAAGTACCATAAATATTCTTGGGGGTTATCAAAGAGTATTTCCTTTCCCTTCTAGTCTCATGACTCAGTCACCTTGTTTCCTTGTAATACACCAGAGGCCATCCCTCTCCCAGCTCCCACCCCTTCCCACAATGATCTCATATGTGTTTGAGCATGTACCATGTCCCTGTGTGTCACATCTAGCCTGTTCCTACAGACAGCATTTAAAGGAAGAGTCATTGATAGAGATGAAAAGGATAAGTCTAGCAAATAATGGAATGCAAGGGACTGAAAAAAATAGAATTTTGAAATAACATGGGTTTTAATGAAAAAGTTGAGCACTCTAACATCACTTCTAGCTCTTAAATTTCAAAGTTAATCTTCAAAGTTAATCAGAGTTAATATAGCTTTGAGAGATTTTAACTGAGCTCCCCCTTTTTTGTTCTCTTAATTTGTCAAAGTGTCCCTAAAATTATATAATCCAATCCCAACAAATGCAACATTCTGAAACCAAAATATAATGCACAAACTTTTTGACCAATTTGGCATCGATTTCATCATCAACATATCTGAGATTTTAAAGGGGATGTAGCATGACGAGACTAGGTGTCTCTCCCGTGGCCTGCCTCTGGGCCAATCGGGGTTACGAACGACGCGACTGCAGTATTCATGTGCGTTCAAAACCAAAGCATGAGAAGAACTTCGGTCTGTTTCGCGAACGCTAGCACGCTGACTGTTAATCAAGTCCATTCTTTTACGTGCAGTTGTCCAAAAGAAGTCGTAGATGGCAGTATTTGCCATGCTACACCCCCCTTTAAGTTATGTACATACTGTATAAGACCCTCCCCTATATACTCCTGGGTTGAGAAAGGCAAAAACAAATACCCACCCATGAGAGGTGCCTTGTGCTCTAAGAGCTCTTGGTAGCTTGTGGCGATGATGGCTACTGGAGAGCGTGGTCAAAATGACCCTCCTTGACCATCCGTTTGCACATCTTCATCAGCTGGCATGGAAACTGAGATGGGTCGATGCCGTAGTCCCCTCCATCCTCCAACCCCATCAGCAACACTATAGAGATGAACATTGAGATGAAACATGGTTACAGTTTATTAACTTCATCGTACCCCAAATCATCTTTATTATCAATATCATTATCATTATCATCATCATCATCACCATCATCATCGTCATCATCATCACAATAACCATCATCATCATCATCATCATCACAATTCATCATCATCATCATCATAATAATAATAATAATAATAAGATATTTGTATACCGCAAATTGCAAAATTGCCTCTAAGCGGTTTAGAAGAAAATAGCTGATAAGTAAAGGAAACAGAATTCGCATTACAAATTATATCAATTTAAATTACCATTAAACTTTGCAAATGAAAATAATACATGTACATAATTACAAATCACTTACAACCAAAATACAAATAGTTCTTAAATTAATAGTATCCTACGGTAATCTACACAAAATATATTAAAAGGCAAAAGGTCAAAAGAGCTATTCAGGAACAAGACTTAAAGAGATGTGTTTTTTAGCATTGTTTTAAAAGAATTTACAGAGCTAGCATTGCGAATTTGAAGGGGGAGATTGTTCCAAAGAAAAGCAGCTGCATAAACGAAAGAACGTTGATCATCATCATCATCAATCATCATCATCATCAACATCATCACCATTCAGCACCAACTCACCATCATCATCATTATATTCATAATGCACTTCCCCTTTTTAATAGACAAAATAACCAATGAAAGAATGAAAGAGAAAAATAATGGGCAGTTTGAGTTTGTGAGAAAGAAAAACATACAGTACATACACATTATAACTGAAAACGCTATGGGGGCCTTTATTGTGTGCAAATATACTGCTCCATCACTTGCCATTGCATGTCACATATCAATGCAGCATATTTCCTGGCACTGTGTATGCATACACTTTAATTATCCTGTTTGTTCATTTTAAAAAATTGTAGATAAATCTTGTTTAGCCAAGCTTTTGTTTGGCAGTGTACAGTAGTCCTGACATTGATGCATCTGTATGTGATTCTTGTGCAGTATTTGCTGAAATTGATCAGCTACCGGTAGTCCTTAGTTCTCTTCAATTTTTGTATAGCTTTGTCACTGTTACATACATTGTACATGAAATGTACATTACCGGTATATCTTTCAGTGAACACTAATGAATGTGTAGGCCAGCATCCTAGAAACAATCTTCAGTAGGGGCATTTTTTATAAAAACGTACAGTTAAGATTTAAAAAATGAAAATAAAATATAAATAAATAAATGTTTTCCCTCAGAAGGCCTACCCCTCAGCATATACTTCCCAGTTACGGTTTGTACATGCAGGCATTACTCTCAAAACAATATGAAAATATGTAGTGTCTATCAACTTTTTTGATTACATAGAGTAAACGATACATGTACAATATATACCTGTACATGTACATGTACATATACAGTGTACATTACATGCATGATGCATACATGTACATGTATGTAATTGACTATGCTGATTGTTTGTTCATCTCTTCTTCATGATGCTAATTGCTTATAGTGCAGGGTTCTACATGTACTACAGGTACTACAAAGTTACTTTATACATGTACGTAAACAAAGTTATGTTTCAAATAATTTTAATTTTCTGTCATCATGTACATGTATTCATTATTACATCATGGATTTCAATTCACACTGTCCATCATTGTTATTATTATTTGATGTGTACATGTACATGTACACAATAGTAGAGCACTGCGACCCAATTAGGACTGGAAATCATTTTCTAAATATAGGTTTTTTTAAGAGGCATACATGTTCACAGTGAACGTAATGTTAATTATCATTTGAAGTCCACACAGGTACTAATAGGCCTACACGTACAGTTGTACTGTACACTTGTATTAGCCACACTTTAGTGCGACCGTCACAACAATTCCTCTCTGACGCATTTTTACTCACTGCACAAAAAGGTCACTGGTGTGTATACCCCACAGGGGAGAGAAACAGTGTACGACTGTACAGGCACTATGAAAGTCACCTTGAAGAGAATAAAGCCTGTCCTCGTGTGGAGGCTTTGAAGTTTGAGGACAATAATAAGATGAAATTAGAGATCAGATGAGACATTAGCCCTGAGTGGGCCAAGGGAAGCATTGATTATTGGTGTGTACCGGTGAGTTACTGAACAGGGTAAGGCAAAAATCAATTGTGAATAAAAGAAACTGAACAAAAATAGCTTTGCTGGTCTGAAGAAACCTCTTTCGATTAGATAGCTTTCTTCTCTCTTGTGCATGCAATAGTAAATATACGTGTACATGTACAGTACAGAAGTTAATGTTGGTCAAGGTCATAGACTCATAGTGCTTTAAATTGGCAATGTACTGTAACTTGGTGTATACAGAGGTGCAAAGAACAACAATAGACAATTTCCTTTGAATAAGTTTAATATTCAACATTGAAAGCTATCAGAGGACCAAAAAAGATGACTTTTATTCTGTCTAGTGAGAAAACAACCTACCAGTAGTCTTTCCCCTATATCTTTCTTATATTTAAAATGACTTTCATTTCATCAGAAATGTCTGATGAAAATGTTTTCTTTTTTAAAATTTGTCATACATGTGCATACACATGCACGTGTACACAGTACATGTAATTATAAAACATTCAGATTATATTACTGATCAAAAGATCAATAATTTTCAATAAGAATTCTATTCATATTACAACATACATGTACAGTAACTCTTTAAAAAATGAAAGATAATATGATGTTGTACAGTATTGTGTTATTGTATAGTTTTTGTTGGTATTTCCAGTGTCTTGACTCTATATTCACATGAGGAAAAGGTGTTGTCTGTCTCGTTTGATTAGTCTGAATTGATACTTATTTATGTTAATGCTTTAATAGCGAATAGTTTTAAGTATACATGTACGCAACCCCAAGCACAGAGTTTGCTGAACTAATAATAGCGAACTCCTTGAGCGGGAGCCTTTTCACACTAATCGCTATTAGTATCAAATTGGCAACTCAAAAACAGTCTTTGAGACAGAACCAACATTGCTAACCCTCGTGAGAGGTCAGCAATTTTGTGATGTAAATCGCACCTTCACTCAATATCAACAGAAACACATGTACGGCAAGATAATCGTTATCACTCCGGTATCGAAATATCTTCTAAAAAAACAACAATACAAAAATACGTTACCGACAGTGGGTTGCGGCGCGCTGCGCGCGTGAGTTAAGTTAACGACCGTAATGATGAATAGATTACAGTCACTAACTTAACACACGCGCGAAACCGCACCGCACCGTCGGTAGGGTATGCAATTGTATTGTGCAGCAGTTTTGCCGTGAATCCCATGAGAAAGTGTATATTGTAAGTGAAAGTCTTTGTTTTTAAGAAAATTATTAAAAAAAGATAAGAAAATTGACACAAAACAGGCAAGGAACATAACAACTTTTAAATTATGACCATTATTTGAACAATTGATTTTCGATATGTTTTAGAAGGGTATCTCCACCCCGGAGTTTATGGGTCAAAGTCTGGATACACTTCTGAACTAGCGCCCTAATCCTATGTTATTCCGGAGCGGAAAGGGGCGATAGCCAACGCATTTTAGGTTTTGTGCACCTCCCTCTTCACGCAGGTATGAGTGCTAGGTGATCATATACTCGACCTGCTCAAACAACTGGCAGTAGGCAGTCAGTGTCATTTCATTTAATTTTGATAAAGGGGGTTTTCCTATCGGGAGTGAGGCGGCATCATAATCATATTATCAATCATCTGTTCATCATCATGACTGTTAATAGTTTAATGTATTTTTTTTTTACTTTAGAACCATTTCACTTTACTAAAGTAACTAGACACCCAGTCTAGAAGTTAGAACATGACTTTGATTTTGGCCCAAACCAACTTACCGAGGACATCAAAGCCTTTGTACTTGGCTACGAAACATGCATCATCTCCGAACATGCCTTGCTTGAAGACCCGGCTGTTTGCATCTACAGCGGCATCGTCCTTCGAGAAGCCGCATGATGCGGTAACCAAGCGCATTCGTCTCCCATCCCTGCTGTACTCGATGCTCCTACTCGCATCGTACGGTAACATATCCCATCACAGCACGGGGCGATCTGGCGCCCATAAACCAAAACTGACTGCATAATTCCGCAGTTAAATATAAACTCCTTGGAAAATCATTCGTATTTGGTGGAAAAATCAGAGTGGTTGGGGCTAAATCACGTTACAATTCCAAGTGATCGTCGTCACACGTCTGGTCACATGCATCGCCATTTTGTCAGCCAGCTGATATAATGAAATGTTTATCAATTACGTCATATGCATATGCATGGTTGCGTCTATTGCCTGAGGGACTATCAATTTATAAATATGTATTTTAATCTATAGCAAGAGGCTCTTCCGTGATAAATGTTACAAAAATCTAATATTTTATAGTACTATTAAAATAAATGTATTGATTAATAAGTTGTTTATATACCAAAATATGAGAACAGGGTGTTGATGTTTTTGTGTTTACCCCTACATCTTAATTGAACAATCCAAGGCAAGCCTTCCACTTGCCTTCTTCTACTACATGGCTTTTCTACGCAAATTCGCTTTGTTTTGTCTCCCGTTGTACACCCGCCATCTTTCGGTAAAAACATTACAACTTTCAAATAAATGGGCGCCGAGAATTTTGTTTCCGTCTACCCCACCTCCCCCCCCCCCCCCCCCCCATTTCATTCTCTCTCTCTCTCTCTCTTCTCTCTCTCTCTCTCTCTCTCTCTCTCTCTCTCTCTCTCTCTCTCTGTCTCTCTCTCTGTCTCTGTCTATGTCTCTCTGTCTCTCTCTCTCTCCCACTCTCTCTCCCCTCCCTCTCCCCCTCTCTCACTTACTCTTTTTCTCTCAGTGTTTATATTATTGTATCCACATAGTTACTCATGATACTCAGCGGACCAGCGCTAAAAGCCAGAATCTATGCAATGAAGAAAACGGCAAACTAATTTTCCTGTTTTATTTTTATTTAGGCTATTCGTGATTTTTATTTCGGAAGAACACGTATAACCATTTTTCTTCTTCATTTCTCTTGCCCTCTGTGCATACCACTTTGTTCCAGCTTCTATCCTTCTTGAAGTTCCAGCATTCCTCATTCTTTTTGATCTTTTGAACTGTCGTGGAATCAATATGGACATCGCTTTCATTACAAAAAACCTGTATTATTAGGTCCATGATTTACATCACAATGCTTTTGGATGTTAGTTCATGTTTGCTGATGGACCATGCGTCTCAGTCTCAGGGTCTTAACATCGTTCTACGTTTTGGTTACTGCTATCCTCATCATTATCTACGACTTTCTTGTGCTCCTCCTCCTCTTCATCCCCTTCTTCCTCCTCCTCTTCCCCCTCTTCTTCCTCTTCCTCTCCTCCTTTTATTTTTCTTCCTTTGCATTTTCCGGTTATTTTTCTCCTTCCTCTTCATAACCTCCTTCTCTTCCTTTTCCCCTTCCTTCTCGTCTTTCTCCTTTTCTTGCTCCTCTTCCTCCTCGTCGTCGTCGTATTTCTCCTCCTCCTTCTTTGGTTTCTCCTCTTTCTCCTCTGGCTTCTCCTCATTCTCCTCCTCGACATCCTCCTCGATCTTCTTCTTCTCCTCCTCTTCCTCCTCCTCGTCTGTCTCCTCGTCACCTGTCTCTTCCTCCTCATCTGTCTCCTCCTCCTCTGTCTCCTCCTCTTCCTCCTCCTCATCCCCATCATAATCATCTTCCTCAAACGTGCACAGAGCCGACATCTGTTTCGTAATCACTGTCATCGAGGAACTCCATCCAGTACCGCTCTAGAATTGATGGTCTGGTGCGGCGTCTACATTGGCATGTTCATATTCCAACATCACCTTCCTCGAATGCCATGTCCACCCCGCTTTCATAGTCAGAGCTGTCCATATACTCTTCCTCCTCTGGCTCATTCTCTATCCTCCACCACCAAAGCTCGTCAATGACCTCCTCCTCATCAGAAGGATCTTGAGAGGACGTTGTAGACTCTGACTCAGCCATCCAATCTTCCATCCAATCGTCATCCTCCTCGCTGTCCTCCTCATCATACTCCTCATACTCCTCATACTCCTCATCCTCCTCCTCTCCTTCTTCCTCCTCTCCTTCTTCCTCCTCTTCCTCCTCCTCCTCTTCGGCAACCCAATCGGGCAAACTCGGAAGGTCCACTGATTCGTCGATGTTCTCTGCGACATCAAACTGAACAAGAGAAATGAAATGAATAAGGTAAAGTTTTACATAACAGTATTTTAAGTGGGAAAAACAAATCTTTCACGATAAAGGTAGCATTTTCTGCACTTCTAAGAATGTCTAGATTTCATATTTTGTAATGTAAATTTAACAAATAAAACATGGAAATGCCACTTACCAATAGGACCTTTTCAGCAACTCTGAAATCAACCAGGCGTTCATCATCAGACTCAGAGCATGAACCTAAGGGAAGTATTTAGATAGAAATGAATGAAGATCAGTATTTGGTATGTTTGAAAAGATCAAAGATAATTTATTTCTCATCTTTTCGTTCTCTTCCCTATCTTTCCTACCCCCTCCCCCTCTCTTACTCCCTTCTCCCGCTTCTCTCTCTACGGCAATAATTATTGTGTCAATTATTTAAATTAGGCATAAAATATTGCATTATTTCATCAAACCTACCTGATCTAAGGCAGCACAATATTTTCGCTTTCTTCGCAATACTGACTCGCGTCCTGGCGAAAAATGTACGACTAACAGACATTATTCGAGACATGATCGGTAACGAGATAATTATCTTAACATCCACAAGGGAACTCTTTAGATAAAAGAATGAGCTACTTCATGGCAACCATAATCATTTTTGTAAACATACGCCTCCGCAATGAGTTTCCTATTGTTTCGTCATCAATATGATTTTGCGCGCGCCTGTGTAAAATACCGAGCCATGATTAGTCAAAAGTTGGTGCGCGCATGTAAGTTTTTTTCTTCATATTGTTACGTCATCAATAAGCCAACTTTTGCGCTCGAGTGTATATCTAGGCTTTGTACACATAATGACATGAACGGTAAACACGTCTTGTTTTGTTTTGTTTTGACACAGACATAATAGTGAATAGGCATATAGGACCATTGTTGCGCGGAGCTACTTTTTACCTCCAAACCGAACCAAACCGAACAAGACAAAACATAACAAAACAATAAAAAACACCAAAAAACACAACAAATTATACAAAAATAAATCTTCGAATTTGAACACAGATAAGCGGCTTTTTATGCAACTGTTGGCTCCAGCGGGGCGCAATTAACGAAAACCTAAGGGAAGTCTAAATAAAGGGGAGCAAAGCAATGACAAATAATTTTGTTCTTCAAATTTTGAAACCTTTAAAAAGTAACCCAAAAAAGTTTTTTAAAAAAATTATGTTTAAAACTCAGGTGACATCATGACCTACATATACAATTTAAATTGACATAGATTATTCAAAGTGGAAAGCAGATGAAAGTATATTCGCTAATGTTGTAAAGAAATAATTTCTAATAATCAAGGTATATTTTCAAGTATCTATTTTGATTGGGGAGCGTCAATTAAAATGACACATCTTAATTGTTTTAATTTTATAAACCTCCATCCATACTCCTACACAAGGATAGGAATTATAACAACAACAAAAAGATAAGTAGCATCTAGATGAAATGTAGAACAAATGTATAGTAAGACCTACAGATCATATTTTATTTGTAATTCCCTTGATATTGTCTCGTGATTACAGGATTTTGTCTTGCATGTCTATGTAATTGACTTTCCTTCAAGGATCCCCATAATGCTTGAACGAATGCACGAATTTCGTAGTTTTTGTATCAACTGATGAATATTTTCTCTATCTTTTTTCTCTCTATCATCATCATCTTTATCCGTCGTGCAATATCATGTCATTTCACATTCATCAATGTTTTTTCTTACTTAAGGGAAATCCCCCGTTGATTGATGAAAATAAATTATTTTACTCTCGATTTTCCTTCTCTACCTCTTCGTCCCTCTCTCTCTCTCCCTCTCTCGCTGACTCTCTGTCTCTGTCTCTCTCTCTCTCTCTCTCTCACTCTCTCTCTATCTGTCTGTCTGTCTCTCTCTCTCTCTCCCCTACCTCCTCTCTCTCTCTCTCCCTCTCTTTGCTCTAAATGATCATAAAGATTTAGGACCCACTATTAGCTATTTCTCCTTCCCCTTCTTCATTGCTCTCACTAGTTCTTCTCAGTTTCATCTCCTATTTCATATTCTTATTCTTACTTCTGTACCTTTTTTCTTCTTCTCTCTCGAATTCTTAAAAATGTCTCCTCTCTCTCCCTATTTTGTTTTCCTTATATATGTATCCTCCCCTGTTATATTTTGACTTTACAATATAGAAACATAATAAATTATGAATCATGGCTGTATTTGGTTAAGTAACAAATTTTATTCCAATATAATTTTACACGAAAATGGCAATTCGAGCTTTGTGTAGAACTGGCTCTTTGGATTCTCACTATTCTGTAAGTGCTTTATTTGGACGTCGTCGGTTTATGCGACCACATGCGTAATGCTAATAAGGTAAATAGACAACTTTGCTCATTTTAATTAAAAGAATACCTATCACTTGAGAGTCAGAGGAGAGAAGCGAATGACATGATTGTAATAGCCTTAATACAGAACACTTTCCTTTTCTCTGCCATGTTCATACTTTTTAGGTGTGTGTGTAGACCTAATTATGTTTGTGTACGTTTTAGAAATTCAACATATTCATCTTTATTTTCCTCTTTTTCCGCCTTCTCCTCCTCCTCCTCCTCTTTTTTCTTCGTCTCTTTCTTCTTTTTATTTTTCTTCTCCTTCCTTTTCTTCTTGTTCTTCTTCTTCTTCTTCTCTATCTTCTTATTCTTCTTGTACTTATTATCATTTCTATCATTATTATTCTATTGTTGCTGTTGTTATTGTCATCATTATTATCTTTAATAATTAGTTTCTTATCTGTCTGTAAATAATACGATTTTGACTTATTAATTTTGTAAATGTTTGTCGGGAACCCCACTTGAAATGAAATCTCGAGCTTTCGTGGGTTACCCTGTTCAAGCTGATTTAATTTTGATCTTATTGTTGTATGTTGGAGGGCTTAGTGAATAAAACTATCAATCGATCAATTCATTTTAACAAGAAATATTACAAAGAAAATGAAATATATTTTAAAAAAACGTGCTGTAATAAAATTTGTACCACAACTCTTTCATAGATATTCGTTTTTCTATTGGATTTGGATTTCTAAATCTTGTTCATCATTAGAAGATCTTCTTAATTCTGAAGACCTTTTTTCTTTTTTACTGGTTGTCTTGTACAAACGTGGCTTGTCTTTCACAGAACCATGGCGATGTTTATAATGAGAAGATCAGTCAAGTTGTGCCCTCATTACATCGTTGTCTTTGCGAAGTAAAGATTACGGACCTATACTGATTTTTTGTTAACTCTCAAAAGGCTACCGACTGTCTTTTATAGATTAAAGCTTGGCGTCTTGATATATCTTTTTGGAAAATATTCAAACTGTTTAAATGTGGCATAACCATACACAGGCATTATAATTACATATAAAATTCACACAAACATTGTATTCTTACATTCTTAAAGTACGCTACAAAATGAGTCACATGCAGTATACAGATTACATGTTACACATTAAAAAAATATAGAGATTTTCTTCACGAGAAAGGGCTACACAATAAAATATACGATATACGTTAGAACACTCGAGAGTAATGATGACATAAAGAGTTGTTATATACTACATAATAATTAATACAATATAAGATGTACTTCATTTACCACAGTTAACACACAAAAATAACTTTAACAAATAAAATCATGATTATCTTTGGTAATTCAAAGCACTTTGAAATTCAACTTAAAACAATTACAAAATATACGTTTTGTCATATTTGTTGCTGTCAGACAATGTGAAGGCAACTTAATTAGGCATTTTAACTTTTCTTGCAGTTTTCTTGCACTTTGGTCACGTGTCTTTGTGCTTGCGTTCCTGAGTTTTAACTGTATCACCTGATTGCATTTTATATCATGATTCCACAATTTTCTCACTCTCCTTTTCTCCCCTTAACAAAAATATGTATACATATATACATGTACATACAAATATATCTTTCTCCATGATACTATACCATTCCTCTTCCTCCATCTAACTCTCTTACATTTTTTCTTCAATCTTTTTCCCCTCTCTTTCACTTTTTGTTACATTTCAATAAAAATAAAAAATTCTCGCACATTCTCTCTCATCTCTCCCTATTATATGTCATGCTTTATCCCCGTTTTCAATCTTTCTCAAATACTTCGATCTAGCTGTCCCTCTGTACTTCACTCTCAAACTGGCTCACCTCTTTCATTTTTACTTGAGGTATATCAAATGCTGCTTCTAATTTTCATTTCGATAACCAAAGAAGGTCATATTCGCCAGCACAGCCCGATCCCTTGTCACTCTCAAATCATGGCTTCGTATAGTTGACTTCAGCAAAGATGACATACACATTACGTTAGATCGATTCAGTTTGACTTGAACCACTATTTTTGCCCCTTTACGAATAAAAACATTATGATTAATCCAGTTTTAATCCACACGCATTGAAATAGTAAATATAAAGCGAAGATCGAGCTCAACTCTGCGACAAGGAAATATGTCGTTAGAGGCATGTAAAGTCAAAGATAATCGTCTCTTTTGCTTCTGATGATACACACCTTGATCTACAGTGGATATTATGCAGAGGTGTTGCAGTCGTGTGGTTTGAGCACTTGCTTGGAAATGCATAGGTCGCGGGTTCAATATCCGGCACGGCACTGGTGTCCTTTGATATATTTGGAAAGGCATTAGTCTACTTTAGCCATTCCATACCCAGGAGAGAAATGGAGACCTGGTATAGGATGACGAAAGCCTATGTGTTAGTAATTGCCATATGCCCTCACGGTGGCCTTATGGTAGGAACTGAATACTCCCCAGGGAGTGGTGATGGTGCACACATTGGCCCGAATTCACAAAGCAAGGTTTGAGCTCAGACCAAGGTTTAAGTTTAAACCTCCTTTTGTTTCGCCAAACCTCCTTTTGTTATTTATAAACCTGGTTTGTAAATAACAAAAGGAGGTTTGGCGAAACAAAAGGAGGTTTAAACTTAAACCTGGTCTGAGCTCAAACCTTGCTTTGTGAATTCGGGCCTTTGTGTGTGAATGAATCGGATGACCGGGGTAATTCTGTAAGGTGCTTAGAGACGCTACTTCGTACTATATAGGCACTGATGTATGATGCTTGTCCTTTTTGTTGCTCAACAAGTTTATTTCTCTGTTCAGATCGACAGAAAATAAATGTTTTTTTTTCATTTCCAACACAGTGAAAAGATCGCGCTAAAACTGCTACGAGGAAATAAAAGATGTGTGACGATTGGATGATGTTGTTCTCTTTGCTGCTTCTTGTGCTCCACAATCTATACCTCTCTTCAGATCGACTGAAAGAAATGAATCATTTCCTTATATTTTATGCATCCACCAGTCCTACCACACAACGAAATGTTCACGCTCATAATTGCTATGAGGAAATGTATCGTAAGTGAATCTAAGGCTGTCCTGCCCAAGAAGGGGCCGACGCTCAAACAATTTATTACTCGCAATCTTTATTCATAAATTAGAGAAGAATTTCCTAAAGTCATGATCGAACAGACCATGTGGCGTCAAGAGTGGAGTGAACTCAACCCCGACTGTGGCCGTCACAAAAGTCATGATGGTGAAGAGGATGATGATGTCAGATGGATATGATGTTTGAAGAGTGGATGGCACTTGTCTTTTCGCTATTTGTGATGATGCGCCTCTTGCTCCGCAGTGGGATATCTGTTCAGATTGACTGAAGGAGAAAATGTGTATCAAAGGGTCCTGCCACACAGTGAAAATTTCGCGCTCAAAATTGCCACGAGAAAATATGACGCGAGTGAATAGGATGTTATAAGAGTCGATGTTGCTCGTCCATTTTGTTGCTTTTGATGATGCGCTCCCTGCTCCACCGTGGCGATCTTCAGGATGCTGAGGGTGGGGTTCAAATGTATGGCGGGGTGCTTCGTGTTGATCATGTTTGATAATCTGTACATCTGGTTGAAGCACGAATTCTGAAGAAAAAAAGAAAATGATTCATAATGATCCAAACAAACACGCTAATATATATATATATATATTGTTTTTGTCTGACGCATATATCGGAAAAATATTAATGATTGAGAAACATTGCTGCCCGAGCAATAGAATCGAATTCAGTTTTATGACACAATGTTCAAGACCTTTTCACATAGGCATAGGGGTAAATGTCGACAAGGGAAAGACGCAAGTCTTGCCTGAAAAACAGTTCTAGTTTCTAAATTTTGCGATTGGGAAGATAGCAGGCGAATCTTTTGAAACTTTTTTGATGGTGACAATGTAATATGAGTTATTCTTAGAGACTACCTCCTTGCCCGAATATGTGGTGACGGTTGCTCAAATATTGGTTATCGCACAATTCTCAGGGATCTGCAGCCCCTAGTGTACCTATGCTCATCAATCTTATCTAAGGCTTCCATGAAATAATTGTTGTATTGAGAAAGTATACAAGTTTTTTTCGACTGTAACTAACGCAATAGCTGCACTTTTTATTTTGAAATATTAATTGTAAAAGGGGTCAAGACGCGACTCTTAATGGCATCCAAAAGTTCGAATTCGACCTTTATGTAGTCCATTTAGGGGCACATCGATTTCCTTTATTCCTCAGAGTGTAAAGACCAAATTATACTCTAAGAAAAATATATCCCTTTTTTTTTTTTTTTTTTTTTTTTGGGGGGGGGGGGGGGTCATGCTGGTCAGAGCTTATGGATGCATTTTGTGCCACCCCTTCTACCGATCAAAGAATCCTGGACATGTCGTTGTGTCATTAAATAGTAATCAGATAAAGATTGCAATTGTGGAATCTAGCTTACCATATTAACTGTGTAGTACACCGATATGAGAAGAGTGTTATCTGTATTCTCCAAGAGCTGCAATCGGCAAGGGACCTGGGATACAGACACAAACAAACACGTACATTGATTTGATTTATTTTGATTCATTTATTTATTCACGGTAAAAGCCCAGTTCAGCTGTTAAGCTGTTTTACAATGTTTTACAATTTTTGCAAAAAGAATAGAAAATGGTTTCTTTTGAATTGGATTAAACGTATATTTAAATATTAAAAGGAGGTAGCGAGGGTATATGATTCAGGGAAAATTGTAGACAGGATCAGAGAGGGAGAGGGAGAAATAGAGAGCGATGGAGTGTGAGAGAGAGGGAGATAACCAATAACAGGAGGATGAGTTAGTGAGAAAAAAAGAGAGAAATGGAGAGAGAGAGGGGGGGGGGGGGAGAGGGGGGGGGGGAGGGGAAGAAGAGGGCAGAGTGGGGAAGGGAAATTAATGTAGAGAGAGTGCAGAGTGGTCAAGTGAGAGAGAGAGGGAGATAACCAATAGCAGGAGAATAAGTGAGAGAGAGAGAGACAGAGACAGAGAGGGAGAGAGAGAGAGGGAGCGGGGGAGGGAGAACACGGCGGAGTAGGGAAGGGAAATTAATGCAGACAGAATGGAGAGTGGTCAAGTGGTAATATAAGGAAAGTACATCTGTAACCCTGACGTTTCTATATTCCCCATCTTATTTCAAATAAAGTAAAACTGAATTTTGGTTGTGTATACCGGTTCCTGATTATCTAAGATGCTCTGTAGACCCCTAAGGATAGATCCATCTCCAAAGGATTCTTCCAGCTGTGAGTTCAGATGGTATTGAAGCTGACTGTCATAGGCCACGCTGATGCTTGGAAATACTAGATATAACATGGAGTTCAAGCAGAAAGTGAGAGAAACAATTAAAATCTTACTGTTAATTGTCAGATATAATATACAGGGGCGCTACTAGAGGGGTAGGGTTTGTGGGTGTGACCCCCTTTCTGAAAGTAGGTGTGTGTGAGTGTGACCCCCTTTATGAAAGTAGATATGTGTTGGTGTTACCCCCTTTATCAAAGTAGGGGTGTGTGAGTGTGACACCCTTTATGAAAGTACACACTAAGAAAAAATGGTGCAACTATGCACCTTTAGGGGTTCAAACCGATGCAACAATAGCAGCACCTTTAGGGGTTAAATCCTGCACCCTTTTTAAAGGTGCGATCCTGCACCCTTCAAAAGGGTGCCAGATTGAACCTTTTTGGGGAAATGTTAGTACCCTTTATGGTTCAATCCTGCACCTTTAGGGGTGCAAACCGATGCAACAATAGCAGCACCTTTAGGGGTTAAATCCTGCACCCTTTAGGAGGGTGCCAGAATGCACCTTTTAGGAGACATGTTAGTACCCTTAATGGTTCAATCCTGCTCCTTTAGGGGTGCAAACCGATGCAATAGCAGCACCTTAAGAGGTTCAATCCTGCACCCTTTAAAAGGTGCAATCCTGCACCCATCATTGAGGAATACTCGTGACATTTGCTCGTACACAAATACGTATTAAACATGTATGATGTTTCTTGGTTAGTAATCATATAATCAATATATATATTGCTAAAACGTGAATGTAATTGTAACATGATCAGACAAAATAATCTATTGGTTAATGATTGCCAAAGGAAAATAAAAATCACAAAATTGATGTGCATTGTCATAATTTGATTAACAAATAATATGATAAATGTATTTTTATGTGAACACGTAGAAAGTAATCATGAATATGCATGCAATATGCAAACTTTTATTTTGCACCTTTTTGGGTCGTTAGGGTTCATTTTTGTGGGAAGGGTGCAAAATCTTATATTGCACCCTATTTTGAACCCCTTTTCCTTCAATAGGGTTCATTTTTATGAAAAGGGTGCAAAATCTTATTTTGCACCCTTTTTTGCACCCTTTTTTCTTAGAGTGTAGGGGTGTGTGACCCCCTCTATAACAGTAGGGATGTGTGGGTGTTACCCCCTATAATTATGAAAGTAGGGATGTGTGGGTGTGGCCCCCTTTATGAAAATAGGGGTGTGTGGGTATGACCCCCTTTATGAAACAAAATCTATTTGTCAGACAAATTTGAATCCTGAAGGTCCATCATTGAAGAAAAAAAACGAAAAATCAATCAACTTGTCGACCAACTTGATCCGACACCCTCACAAAAAAACTTCCTATATCGAACATAGTTGTACTAAAGGTTACTACACCAAAAAATGCAAATCTTGTTAATGAAAGGAAGCTTCCTCCCAAAAGGCAATCAGATCAAAAGATATACTGAGCATTGATTTAATTCAGTAATTCAAATGTTTATTATGACTAATGTTCTTCATTTTCAAATTTTGTAATCTCATCAAGCGATTCATTTTCTCAACTTGATATCAATGTGTTTTCATTCATCAATAAGCCACTTCGGAGATAACTCTTGTACAATTAACATACTTCCACATATCCTTTACATATAGAGACGACTCACTATATAATGTGCGTTTTAGAATAATCACTGCCAAAGAGATGGAGGTACTCCATGAAAACGTTTTGTTTCCCGTCTTGAAAAGAATACAACCTGTGAATCATATAGTATACGGCCGGTACATAAATGAATATTGATTACATAACCGTTATGAATACGTATCTAGCAGTCGTCTCGACGGGTTTTAGAGTTGTGTACAAAATGATCTGTATCTGCCCATGCGCAGATAATATTTCCGAAATGGCTTATTGTTCTAAGATACGTATGACGTCACAGTTATTATCTGATTTAAAAAATATAAACAAATTCATCTTTACCTAGCTGTGACTCTTTTTCTGAACCCGACTCTTGTCTTCTTGTACACAGCGCGTTACCGGACCTACAGATACAATATCCATACGCCGGGTGAGAAAAGAGCTCATCATGTTCTGATTGGAAATATAAAAAACAAACAATCATTAAACAACAACAGCAACAACAACAAACAATATACTAGACCCATGATACATTCCCCTATCAAATTCAGCTCATTGTGAAATCTAACTTGATATCAAATTGTCAAATAACTTGAACACTTTTTGCAAACCAAGTCAATTTTGCTTTGATCTTTAAAGGTATTATGTCCCATTTGCAGGCCAAAAAAATGAAAGGTTAAATTCCAATGGCATTTGAAAGATAATAATAATTTAGAACTTCCCTTAAAAAAAGGGGGGGAGGGGGGGGGGCTTGAAAATGTCTTTAAGTGGGAAAATAACGACTATTAGTTGTCGAATCGACTTAAGAGCTATAGAGCCAGTAAGTAATAGTCTGATTTTCGGACCATTGTACCAAATGGTCGTTCGTTTTATGCTGCGCAAAAAATCAATCAGTTTCATTTTGGCCATTACAAGAAGTGGGTTATTGATGTAGGCAAATGTTTTATGTACCCTTTATATGTTATTACCAAAGAAGAAAAAAAGCCAGTCAGTCACTCAATAGTGACTGACAGTGAAGTATAGCAAGTAAACGGGTGTCCTTGCATAATTTGAATATTAGGACACTGCTAACGTTTAAATTTCAAAGATAGGACATACATGACATATTCATAATTGATGTTGGCTGCAAAAGGGACATAGTATCTTTAAAGGAATTTGCCTGTTTTGCCAATGTAGTTGGGAGGGGGGCGGGGGGAAGGGCCATGCTCATTAGAGTTCTAGATATGTTGTGTGATATCTAGATGTCTTCAATTTTACAACTAAAAGTAGAATTGATGTATTTTTAAAAATAAACGTTTACCTTTCATTTAATATTCTAGACCACAAGAAACATCAATTTTGTCCCTCTACATTTTTTATTTTGAATTGTTTGCTCCATTGAATAATCAGTTCATTTCGCAGTCCTTTGGGGAGGGAGGGGGGGGGGGGCAACTCTCCTCTTGAAACGGACGCCCCTAATTTGGGGTCATCTTCTTACTATATTCTATGTTGTTAACTGTACAATGGATGTCGTCCGGACAAGGCTGTGTCACGCAATTTTCCAGGTTTCCATTGTAAACACAGATGCACATGGAGTAGCATCTATCACCAAAAGGAACCTGTGGAGACAAAATAAAAATAATATCGAAAAAGTTTAAGTTATCATCTCTTTAGGTTTCTATGGTGACGATTTCAGGTGAGAAATTTGAAATTTGGTGGAAAATTAATGTGCCTGCTCTATACGCAAGAGTATGTACCTTACTTTTTCGTATTATTTGTTAAAACCTTTTGCGGGCGCTCGATGATAAATCTTTGAATGCGATTTTACAGTACTGTGGTTCTTCCCTCGATCGAATAAGAAAATAAGTTGATCTATAAATTAATATGATTTAATTAAGGCCTTCTTCAGATGAGTGAAGGTAAACCGCAGCGGTTTTTTAAAAGTAAAAATAATGATGTAAGTGTAATACGGTTCACATTTTCGTATCTAATAGCACAGAGCTCAGTGAATACGAGTAGGGACTTTGTTTGACACAATAATTGTCATTCATTTAGATTTTTGTTTAAACCTCGGCGTATCTAAACAAGCCTTTTATATACAGTTGTGAAATCTTTAATAAGAAGGACACATTAATTTTATTTTACTTTTATCACTCTGTGTTCCATTATTAAATCTCTGCTTTATAAACACTTAATTTTAAAACCATGAATATTCTTACAAAATATTTCATCTGCTGAGAACTAGAATGTCATGCTATATTAAATGATAGAATTAAAAACCTTCTGGACACTAGCAGACGATCAATTTTTCATTTTGTCAGATGACTATAATTTAAAATGAGCAAATCTGTATTTTTTTTAAATGGTTTGTATAGGCCTACTAACGATGAAATGTTGGAAAGGTTTATACCAATGCGAGAATGTTTCGTACTATAGTTTAAAATGAACAAATTCTGTATTTTTAAAATGGTTAGTATATAGGCCTATACTAACGGTGAAAAGTTGGAAAGGTTTATACCAATGCGAGGGATCCCGGCTTGACTCTGTATGGCATTCCGTTCAGGCTGTTATTGACAACGCACTCTGTAAAGTTTGAAAATAAAAGAGAAGACTTTTCTTTTCTTTAAACATGTACATAATCACGATATCAGTTGTTCGACTTGACATATCGACACTTATTACAATACCTGGCTCCCTTTCGTTCAGTCGGGCTTACTCGGACCAGAGGACAATTCGGCCCCGCTGTAAAAACGGCCAGTTTTTGCAGATTTAGGGTTAGGTTTAGGGTTAGAGTTAGGTTTAGGGTTAGGGTTAGAGTAAGGGTAAGGGTTAGGATTAGAGTTAGGGTTAGGGTTAGGGTTATGGTTAGGGTTAGAGTAAGGGTAAGGGTTAGGATTAGAGTTAGGGTTAGGGTTAGGGTTAGGGTTAGAGTAAGGGTAAGGGTTAGGATTAGAGTTAGGGTTAGGGTTAGGTTTAGGGTTAGGGTTAGAGTAAGGGTAAGGGTTAGGATTAGAGTAAGGGTTAGGGTTAGGGTAAAAGTACAAAAAAATGTAATTTTTTTAAATTTTACTCTAACCCTAACCGACATTTCTGAACAATCCCTTTAGTCATATTTTGTATTATTCTCCCAACAGTCACGTGATAGTTTGTAAGCATATCGTTGCCAGCATTTATCTTCTTGAAATAATTTTTGGGAAAAACAAAAAAGAAAGGACAGACAAATAAACCAAATAATTGAGTAGTTCCTTGAGCAATCAAGTTACATTTAGAATATTAGTTCATTTTAACAGGATTTTGACTTTTTAATCAGTAAGTATTGCAGACGTTTATCAAACATGTCAAATGATGTGCAAACTTTGTGAAAATCCTTGTGTAATAAAGTTATGGCTTGGAACTAAATGGACTCGCAGAACCAGCTATGCGAATTTTCACCACTTACAGGGTGCAATTCCACCACGCTTGATAATTTGTAATAATTATTACAATTCAATAAGCGTAAGTCTCTTACACAATCCTTGTGATATTATTCCATCTACATACGCCATTCTTTGGTGTTGGTGTTCAAACAAACATTACGGTTGTTACGATTCTCTTCCGTCACAATTTATATTTAACCAAAATACCAGTATAAAATTAAATCAGCTTTCATCTCACTGTTTTCAATCATTGCAAGAGAAATGAACAACATGAATTGCGTTTCAGCAACTTGGGAGACTGAAGCATTTTGATTTTTGTTTTTTGCGCGCGCGTGTGTGTGTGTGTGTGTGTGTGTTTGTGGGATATATTCAAAGCTTAAGTAGGGCAATTAGAATGAAGGGTGTCGTTTACGTCATGATTTTTACAATCTCTCTCTCTCTCTCTCCATCTTCCTCTCTCTCTCTCTCTCTCTCTAATACACCCCACTCCACCCACCCACCCACACACATGCCACGCACACACACACACACACGCACACACACACACACACACATACACGCAAACTCCATAAACGTCTAATCAAACAAGCACACACACACACACCCACACACGGCACACTCTCTAGGGTTGTGTCTGTATGCCAAGCTTGCTGTTGTGAAATTCTATTTTGTTTTCTGTAACCGGTTCATGTTAGGAAATGGATTCAATGATTATACTCTAAGCAAAATTGTGTTTTTCGTAAATATTCTTTATTACGAGTTAATGTCTCTCATACACGGTCACCTTTATATACATTGAAAGTTTGTGTTGTCGTTGTTTTGTTTTTGTTTTGTTTTACTTTTCATTACATTTTGACGAAAACTTGATCAATAAAGATGCCATGAGCCTGTCATTCATATTCTGATAATTGTTTTTTTTTTTATAGCGATTTCAAATTGAAGTTCGGGACTATTAAGTGAGTAACACATGTGCAAAATACGCAATATCTAGCGGGATCTCCCTTCAGTTGAACAAAGACAGATCTGTGTAGAATATACGAATCCCTTACAAATCTGTAGAGCATGATGTAAATTTTAGATGTAAATTTTAGGTGAAAATTAATTTCCATTTGTGTAACATCGAATCAGTAGAAGGATTAGCAAAAAAATATGATGGAGAGAGAGAAAGTGAGAGAAACACTTAGTTAGAGTAAGTGGAAGACACATTAAAAAAGTGGAATAGCGAAAATTACGTAAGAGAGGGAGAGAGAGAGAGAGAGAGAGAGAGAGAAAATGAGAGCGCGTGGGTGAGATAGATATATATATATATAGAGAGAGGGGGGGGGGGAGGGGAGGGAGAGCAAGAGAAAGACGTTTGTATTATGGAATAATCTAACGACGGAAATCTCCTGCATTACCCCTCAATGTAATTTTTCAATACATTATTGTCAGCGGTTTGCATTTATGCTGAACTTTGTAGCATATTCCTTGTTTATCAGATGAAGGATATCGACGATGGCGTTCACATTGATAGGCTGAGCAGTGGAGAATCGCAACAAGGAGCGGCGACATGTCTTACAAATCAAATAATGTTTTCCCAACGTGGTCTGGTTGATTTGTCGACTAGTTGACAGTAGATCATCCGATCGAAGCCTGGCCACAGCCTATGGAATGCAGACAGCAGAAGCTGAAATGTTTTGGTTTTGTTCCTTCTGATGAAGCCAATGTCCTAATATCCCACTGCTGACACCCTTTCAGATGTGGAGATGGTTCAAACGTTGTTTTTAAGTCATTGAAGACATCTTAATCATCCTGATCATTATTTTTTGGGCCGAGTGCGCTAAAGACCTCTTATTGTCACTATTATCTTCGAAAGATGTGAAGATACTGTCACTGAAATGCCATTGTACATGTCGAAGTAGGATATCGTGCTTTTAATGGTTACAGAAAATATATGCCCTAAACTTATGCATCAGATCAAAGGTTCATTCTTCTAAGAGAAGAAATGGGTCTTGATTTGCAACGGTCTATACAACCAGATTTTTATCCAGACTGCTTTAAATTAATATTCGACAATATGTTTTGTTATATCCTACATAAATGATTCCCCACGTAGGGGGCCCATGTGATGTAAAGTATTTCCACCATGGCAAAAAATGTTGATATGGACGACGTTAAATGAGTTTCCTCCAAATATTTTAAAGATAAAGTTGAGTTCTGGTCATGCGATTGCATTGTGAAAGAAAAGGTGTGGATAGATCAGAAAAAGTTGATCATGTAGCATGTATTATTGGTGTCTACTGCAAGGTTCTGGAGTCATCAAAATCATAACAAATTTGGCCCAGTCTTGGTAAAGTAACGAGCACTGTACACAGAAAAATGTATATGGGACTGGTGTCGGGGCTAGTACACCTTAATTGCCTTATCTTTTTTTTGCTCATTACTCAGCCAGTATAAATTTTCTATCAAAATTGTTTGGTAAATGACATTTATTTGTAATCTTGAACATTCAGTGTAAGTTTCGTTTGATTATGTGAGATTTTTTTTTTTTTTTTTTTTTTTTTTTTTTTTTTTTTTAACCAGAACTCAAGTTTATCTTTAATCGCCATTGTGTGTTTTGTGATATGAAAATGTGAACCGATATCGATACAAATACGAAATATGTCACTTTACGTTCTCCTCCACCTAATATTTTTTCATGATGTGATAAATGCCAATCACAATTATGGGGGATTTTCATTGTTGAATTGAATTGGTGAAGTGGAGAATGGATTGGGCACACATGGTAAGAACGGCGGGAGTTATGAACCAATGACGCAGTATTTATCAGTAAGACATAAATATAATTTCATGTGTATCTTAATATCAATGAATTATTCTCTTTGAATCAGTGTCTCTTAAAGTGCGTTATACATTATTTTTTATCACGCACTCTCTCTCTCTCTTTCACACATTGTTTTTGTCACCACAATTCAATTTAACAGCTGATCATTCCCACAACAAGAATAACATGATCATAGTCATGTGCACAAGAACAAATAATCTACCCATGACAGCGCATTCATTATTATTCAAATTACGATTAATTCTTTCTTGCTGGATAGATTGTTATCAACCGTTTCATATCCCACTCCGATCTCCATTCTTTAATTCTTCTTTTGTGTGCGGAAAAAAGAACAAGAAGAGTCTTTTGCATACAATGTTAGGCAGCTACTTGGAATCCAGTATTAATGTATAAGTCCAATGCTATACGAGATAACTCAATCTAACAATTTAATTTCAAATTGTTACATATCTTTTTACCGTCAAAATTTAACCTATATATTAATGGAAAATTAAAAATTATTATGTGTGTGAAGATTGTAATACCATTGGAGCATCACGATTTATGATGCTAGAGTGTAAAAAGATAATTGTGTTTTGGAAAATAGTAACATGTTTGATATAACTTTATTTTGGATGAGATATTAACATAAATGAGAAGATTTTAGTAATCGGATATGAAATAGGCATTTTGATTAATTTTGCTGAATATGTTACCGATATTCATATTTGAAAACAAGAAGCAAAATTAATGGTAGGACTCTTTTAACTGATTTGAAGTATGAATTGATGTCACATATAAATTTAAAAACAAAAGCAAAGGTTAATTTAAAAAAAAACAGGTAAAAGCTTTGATTGATATGCTAAGATAACGTTAACAATTTATATGTATAATTTGTTTTTTTGAGCGTTGTAAATAATTATGTGAAATAAAGATCCCTGAAAGGGTTATAAGGAAAAGAATTTCTCTTAATGGTTTATGTTATAATAAAGTCTTTAGCACCATCACTCAGTGTGTGTGTGTGTGTGTGTGTGTGTGTTTGTTTGTGTGTGAGAGAAAGATAGAGAGAGAGAGAAAGGGAGAGAAAGAGAGGCCAACATACAATGTGTGTGGGCGTAAGTAAATGAATCTTCTATCGATACAAACTTGTAAATATTTGAGGGATTTGGAGTCCTGGAGTTTTGAAAAATGAAATTAATGAATACCAACAAAATAAAATACTTTGCACGCATATTTTTTTGGCTACGGTCAATTTTCTTATGATATATTAGAATAAAATATCACATATGCATAATTTTTACATTCTTCATGTTTTTCTTGCATTAATTATTTGAAGTTGTTTTTCACCACACCTCTCGCTTCATATTCTTTCATACGTTATATACACAATATGCAGGCAAACAAAATGATCGGGAGCATGTCACGATCGATATACAGCTGAAAACTAAATTATTCATACCCCTTATAAATTTGATGGTTTGGTGTTTTTTTTGTAAATCGTGAATGAAATGTGGACTGGTTGATTACTTTTAAATCTAAGCTTTAACATATCACATTCTCAAGAAACATGAATTGGGACAAATCAATTATTCACTTACTTTAAAATGACAAAACTTGGTAAGGGTATGAATAATTTAGCTGTTAACTGTATATAATTATGTTTGTATCTATTATATGAGATTTTGTTTCGAATATATCGAGCAATAAAGAGCACACTGTTCATAAGATATTCATTTATTCATTTATTCCATTATTTAATTCGTTATCTTCCCTTAAAAATATATTTTAGAAAAATAAATTCATTTAGAGTTTGACCGAATAGCTTGATTTTAGAGTATCTGAATTACATAGTTGACTTATCACATAGTATTTGAATTAAACACATAAAACAACACTAACCTACCTCGAATTTGTTTTTCCTGCAAACTAAATTAAGATATCTCCTTTTCTAATTTATGACTGATTGGTAACGTTATGCTCTAAGTGAGAGTGAACCTAATAAGATTTAGGCTAAATTTATGTAGTTAAAACATACAAGTAACAAACTCAGAATCATGACATTTTTTATCGAATAACTTCTAATAAGTAAAATCAGCATTCTTAACACATGGAAGAACTCTTTTTTAGATTTTAGATCGAATATTTTGTTGTTGCTGTAACTCAAATCAGTTCTCAAAGGTATTCACGAAATCATCTTGTATTAAGTTAAAGGAGGTAGATCACATAACGATGTACACTTTCATATTTCTTGTTTTGCTGAAGTCCATCAAAGTTCGTCTTACAGAGTGTTTAAAAATAAAGGTTCTTTGAGTAGGCTACTGCTATTATGAATCATTAATTTCGTTAATTCCTTTTGAACATTACGTGTTATATTATATAGCTATAAATCTTGATTCTTAATTCATGACTTATTCATGTAGGAATTATGTTATTCATTCCGAAAGAACGATTGATGCACGTGCACATAGTGAAGTGTAAAATAATGCCCTTTTTTACTTCTTTATCCAGTTCGGAAGAATAATATTTCAAGGCACAAATTTTATTTTTCTCTAGTCCAATGTTGACGCCTCTGAATGACATTGTTACAGCCTCACTCCTGGTACAGTCATATACGGCGGAGATAGACAGAGAGAAATAAATCTGTTGCCGTTTTGGCGTCTGCAGTGCAAATGATGCTTCATGTCCATCCTGAAATCCTTCAAGTCATCTGTCCGAAACAGGAATGATCGAATGGTTACTCGTCTTTCCTTGTCTTTCTGACGCACTGGCTGACGCACTGGCTGACGCACTGACTGACGCACCGACTGGTTAACGATGAGACTGACGCTCCGGTTGACGCTCGGTTTGACGCACCGGCTGACGTTTCTTTTGACGCATTGGATCACGAAAGAAGAAACGCACAAGGTGTTGTTTGAGCACTTTTTCCAGTTGAGAAACCGGTTGTTTATCCACCGGTTGCGGTCCATGTTGATGCGGCAGTTGATGCAGCAGTAGAGGTACTAAGTTAGGTAAAGGGGTGCGCTGTGTGTACATCGGTCGAAGAAGAGGCTGTGATTCGAGGGTAAGGCCAGGGGTAGGCTGAGGCATTCTACCGCTTGTTGCTCCAACGTTAACTCGATTATGGCATGAGCGTTTCGTTCGTCCAACAGACTGATTAGTAGACTGAGCTTCTGCTTATAGTGTGAGACAAACCAGATTCTGAAATATAGCGCTGTCTTTGAGAGTTTGTGGTGCAGCGTAGTGAAAGTAGTATACGACTGATTGGTGCTCTTTGCAACATTGTTATACAAGAGCGTGAACGTAGTGGAGTGATCTTGAAATAATGTGTGCTCAATCAATGGTGTCAGAATTACGACGCATTGAACGCTTGAAGTAGTAATGGTGCGGGCGAGCCGTTTTGTGCGCAAGTGATTTTAGACGAAAATTACTAAAGCATGTTACTTTATGTTGCTTTAAACGACCATGTTTCATTAACCAAAGACAGTTCTTTCAATAAGTGTAGGGTTGAAGCAGTTCAACATACTTGTATTGGAGTTGTTTACAATTAAACAAAACAGTACCAAGTAATAAACATCAAAGAGAACTGGACAAGGAAACGTGTGACATTATTCGTCTGGTGACGAATTACTTCTTTCCCCTCCTTGTTCAGGTTTATCATGTGCAATTAGTCCTAACTACTAACTGGTATCGAACTTTAAATAAAATGTTTACTGGTCTCGAATTTCCTTCACGTGCTTTTCTCATGAAAGAAGACATTACATACTGCATATCAAAGATAATTACGTAGTAGTTAGTGCTTATAGCGTTGTAATGTTATTGGATGTGATGATTGTGGCAAAAGAAATGTAAAGACACAATGAGAAATATACATGTGCAACAGGTATGATGGGTGCGTCACAATGCCCGGTACACACGAGGCGTTTTTTTTTTTTTTTTTTGACAGAGGAAGGATTGCGTCAGTGAATGGCGCGGTATTTGATACGCCATAAGAGAGGAAATGACATCGTGCGGAAGAAGAATTCTAGATTTCCATTGCAACACTGCCTTGTACTACCAGCGTATGTGATCATTGCTCTTATAATTGACCATATCGCAAATACGATGCGCGACTGTAGCCGGCGACCTTCCTCCCACACTGCACAGGTCAGCACATGTGCAGCTACGATACTGGAGAAAATGATAAGACTATGTTTCTTGCGGCTACCATAGAGAAGGTACAGCAGTGTCAACTAATTCTTTATTTCACAAAACCGTTGTTCAGGTTTAAACCTGTCTCCCACGACGATTTGATGAGACCTATGTAGGCACCATCATAAACTGCTTCTCATATTGTATTGTTTTCCGAAATATAATTTCAATCTGAATTTCCCGTTCTCGACCCATTTTATCCGTATGGGAACCGGAAGTGCCTTTGCCAAATATCTCCATGGCTCTGGTGCTTCCGAGGCTGTAATCAAGGTAATACGTACTTTTAGATTTGCGTGGACTGATTGCGTGTGACGTCCATTCAAGGCAGTGCATTAAAAGGACGTCGATCGTAGCAATCCACGTTGTCGTTGTGCAAATCTAAAAGTCCCTAATAACGCAATCGAAATGACACCTCGCGTGCGATAACCAATAGGCCTGCCAAACAAGTGTTCGTGCAACGACATGAGCATGCACAAAGAATAAATGAAATAATTTCTTACCGGTAGGAGGTAGATCGGCAGGTTCAGTAGGTTCGATTGAGGAGTAGTAACCTTTGTCGGAGCGGTCTAGAAGAAAAGGGCAACAATGGGCAAAGATATATTATACAAATATGTTTTACCCAGGCAAGCCTCCTCAGCATTGTAATGTTCTTCGTGAGTGTCCTGCGATTATCATGAACCCCAGCATTTGGCAAGTATCCCTTTACCTGAGTGGCAAAATTGGATTAATGTTTTGATAAAGGACATTAATGACTGGCTGGGGTTCGAACCCTCTACCACTGCATTGGGAGTCAAATGAATGCACCAATATACCACGACACAAAATATCAACTAGTAGGCAATTGTCAGGGTAAATTACTGGGTAAAGCAGGTGTTTGCGCACAGGCCAGCTACATCATAGCGATATAACGAAACATTAAGCCCCTCTAAAGTGTTGGGAGCCCCACAAATTTAATGGCAAAATTGCACTTAAATTGTATCATAAGGTGAGAGAGGATATACTTTAAGCCACATTTTTGCACGGATTTTTAAAACAAATGTGTTAGAAGTCGAATATTGATAAAAGAATACACAAATTAGGTTTTCTGTGTAAAACCCCAAATTATGTATTCTTTTATCAATATTTGTCTTCAAACACCTTTTTTTTGGGGGGGGGGGATCTTTGCAGAAATGTGTCTTAAATGACATCCTCTTTTACATTATGATACAATTTCAGTGAAATTTTGCCATCACATTTTTGGCGAATTTAGGTCTCCCAACTCTTTAGAAGGGCATTAAGTAAATGTGCTGTCCTAATGTCTAGCGGTACCGTGGGTACGACCGTCTTTCGGAAGATGACATTAAAGTTCACTCCCCCAGACTAAAATAATCACGTCTGATTAATGTACGCCTTTAAAAATCAAATTACAAACACAATTTAAGCAGGAACAAAAATAAAAAAAAATAAAAAAAAAAAATTAATATACATTTATTTGGCCAATTTCACATAAATGAAGCTAGAACAGATCTGCGTACAAATGGAATGAATTGGCAGAACAAAATAATAAAAGTACGGTTTGGGGCAATAAAGTACTAGGATTGCACATTTATTTAGGTTTGTTTGCTCGTTTCTGGCACATTCATATTAAGAACTTTCTCAGATTATGTCTACTGATCAAGAAGCTATTTTATGAACTTAATGGTTGGCTGAGAACGGGTCAGGTGATTAATCTGGCGGGAAATGTAGCACTGTCCTTTTTCTAACTTCTTGACAACAATTTCCCCAAGTGAGAAATAAAATACGATAGATTTATGCCTTAGCTACAGTCACATTAATCACGTCGTGTCTGTAAAAACAGAAAGCATAGATGCGTGGAAAGGTTTTGATCATCAAGCATGTCAACAGGTGCATCGATCAACCATATTTTATGTTTCACGATTTTCACTTATATTCATCAGGGCTAAGTCACTACAAAGGCCTTTGGCGTAGCGATGTTCTAGATATGAAGGGGGGGGCAAATGGGCGGACCAGTCTTACTCAAAAGATGACATGCAAATTAACAAACGCATTGATTAGGAATTGTGGGAGTCATATAATTTCAAATTTCCCACTCATCCACTCATCCATTTTTTCCCTCTCTATTTCCTCTTCTCTCCACTTAAATTAAATCCCCGTTCAATTGAGGGGTAAATTGTACGACGCATAGATTACTGCGGCTAGAATTAAATATTGCTCCAATCGAATTCCTTACATCAATCCTGGACCCAACACTTTAACGCACCTTAACCCTAACCACAATATCTAACCTAGAACCCAACTGCGAGCCAAACTCGAAGGCTATACTTTGTAATGCTCAGAGGAATCGTCGTCAGAGCAACTGTCGGATCACCATTGAGGGGTATGTGTCTACCTTTTCCCTCTCCCTTCACAGTTACGTCATCACAGTCATCGCCATAAGCAACAGAAGATATCCTCACCATAACAGGAGTTGTCAAAGATCATCTTCTGGTGGTAGCGGCAGTCTGTGTTGTTGCTATCACAGGAGCAACTTGATCCCATGATGGTCATGATGATAGCTACCCTAGCAGACCGACAGGCACCGTAGCTGTAGGCACAACCGCTCTCAACGTCTGAAGGCTTACATAGCTCCTGGTAGTTCCTGTAAGCTGACCTTATGATTCAATTCAATTCAATTCATTTATTTTTCCTCTTTCAATCGTTCATATTTACAATGATGGTACATTTTAACATATTGAATTATATTGAATTATAATGATGTAGGAAGAAATGTCAATGATTAACGGAAAAGTCCACCCCGACATTATGTTGCTTTGATCACAGTTGCAAAATTAGACAAAAACAGATCAGAGAGATTTTGAGCAAAGTCCTTATGAAAATAAGAAAGTTATGATTTTCCGAAGTTGAAATTGATCGAACACAAATTGGCAACTCTTTGACGTATCTTTCAAACTCCTCTCCAGATGTATCTACTACTTCATCAATATTAGTAGGTTCCTTGCTGTAATAATAGGACCATCATTTTGTATGGTCTATTATAAGACTTGAAGACTTAGAAAGCTCACAATTTTTTTCGCCACCAATCACAACCTTCTCTTTAAAGGACGTCTGTACTAGTTTGGCCAGGGGGATTAGACCTCCCTCCAAGGTCACTGTCAGGTGGTTATCTCATCAAATCAGCTCTCAATTAACATAAGAGGATCATGGGGGACCAACAGGGGATGGATATAGAGGGAGCAAGTAGCGATAAGTAGTGCGGTGGGGCTTTAAGGTAAAAAAAACGATCATTCTACCTGCAGTAGGAGTCTTCATTGCAGCGTTGGACCAGGTCCAGACAGTCCAGGTTCTGGATCCCTGATCGGGCGCATGTCGGATTGAGTCCTCTCTTGATCGTCTCGCACTGTATGTCGCCTACCTGGCAATGGCAAAACACCAAGGCGTGAGTGTAGATCGGCGATGTGTCCGTAAAGAACTTGCGGACTATGCTTCGACACTCCTGGCGGTTGCAGTACTCTTCGATTTCTTGCGGGTTGCACTTGATGAGGATGTCGCTAAAGTCATCACGGCATACTTTGTTCATCGTGCACTCGGTCAGGGCTTCCTTGCACGTACTCGCTAGGGAAATAACGTGAAATTAATGTAAGCCAACAAAATTGTATATAATTGTATTGAGGCGCGATAGCTCAGTTGGTAGAGCAGTGGTCTCGTAATCCGGTGACCCGGGTTCGAAACCAAGTCGATGCGCTAGTGCCCTCTGGCAAGGCATTACTCCTCATTACCAGGTCCTTCGGAGAGGACCTTAAGCCGTTGGCCCACTGGTTGCTTACTAACAAGCATCTATGCTTTCTTAGCAGTCAGGTAAATATAAACACCACTATTCTATTCTATTATATCATCACAATCGATTAGAATTACAGCATACAAGATTTTGATATTCTACTACTAACCGAAAAGCATAATGTGATGCAGTATGTGAAATACGTAAAGACACTTCACAGATAACTACTGTTAATTGAATTCCTAAAACATTAGCAACCGGAGTGTTTTTTAACATCATTAAAAGGTTTAAAAGGAGCAAGGAAAATGGAAGAAAATGTAGGAAAAAATAGAAGAAGGAAGCGGGATTACAAGAAAAGACAGAGAAGAGAAAGAAAGAATTAGAACACAGAGAGACATGGAAAGGGGAATGTAAAGGAGAAATGGACACAATAAGAAACAGTATTTAAAAATAATAATTTGCTATATCCTTGAAGACAGTCATGTGCTGTGAAAGTTTGGTTGAACCTATTTTACTAAACTACACAATCTATCATTGCTCTAGTGAAACTTTCGCATAAAAACACACAATTTCTTTAGACAACAGATGACTGACTGACTTTATTTGTCATCGATTCCGTCACCATTCATTAGGATAAACATCCCTATATACTATTTTTATTCTTTCCTATCAACTTTCTGTTATATAAAATGTAATTTTCATAATAATATCTATGATGTTCTTTCGGTAACTGTGTTAATTTATTATGGGCGTTCCCAACTCAAGCTATGCCTTCCGGGTTTTCGCCTCCTTTCGTATCTGAATTATTTACTGTATACTCTATGTTGAAATAATTGTTACATATATCATGTATAATATACATTGTGTTTCATATTGTACTGTTGAGAAGGAAATAAATGTTAATAAATAAAAATACAAAACTATAGCTAGATTATTAATCACTAAGAGGAATTTGACATTTGATAAGCGAATTCCATACAGCTTAAGGAGATTTATTGTGTGAGCCAATCAGCAGAAAATTAAATAAAGCACTAACTGTGTGATCAAAAATATTATTATTCTAAAAGTACCTCCATTGTTGTAACCCCCACTTGGTCCAATGACCACGTTACTTTCATCCACCGGGCATTCCTCCTCAAGCTCGTCTAGTTCCTCCTCCTCTGATACGTCCTTAACAGACTCATCTAAAGAGAAAGACGCGATTCATTAAGCTATTAACCCCTGACAATATCTTCAAAGTAATAATCATCACTATATGTATTCCTTAATTTAGCAACCGGACCGCAAGACGACATCCGGATGTAAGTTTGGGAAATAGAATAAGATACAATGTACAAAATCACAGAACTTTTTATAATTCTTACATCTCAGAAATACATATGCCATAGGCTAATGGCCCCTTTTTATCGGTGAAGAAGGTATGAGAACGTACCTCAAGGTTCAAGTTTCATGGTTGAAGGTTGAGGGTCCCCTTTTTTTCATATTTCACATTTCATGTAACACATAATCGGCTTTGTGGAAATGAATATGAGAAGGAGCCTATAGATAAAAGCATAGCTTGTTGGCTCCAGATGGTGGTAACATTAGTGTAAGCCTTACAGAGGGGTCAGTCAAGGGACAGACTAACAGGAATCATCGGTATGGATTTTTTTCTTTACATTTATTTCACGGGAAGTTGACCAAAGTTATCCGTTGATTTTCAGTGAAACATGGGCATGGTAATGTCACTGTGCGATTGTCAACTTGAATTATTTAAACTCACCACCAGTAAGTCTATGAGGTGCAGCTGCTCCGATGTCCCCGCGGGCTGGAGCTGAAACTATAAAACCATCAGACTTGAATGTAATTTGTTTTGTAAATATCCCACTTATTATCTTGTTGATCAAACTAACAATAGTACGACTATTGCTTGATATGTAAATGATAATACTACTAGTACTAACATTTATCATGATATATATAATGATAACGATTTTTAAGAAATACATTAATAACAATATAATTTGGATTTATACAGTGCTTATTACGAACATCTTTAAGCGCTTTACAAATATTATTTCCCCGGTCACGGGATTAATCACGCGCGATGTGCATCATCTCCACTTCCTGGGGAGTTTTCCTACCACATGGTCAGCGTGAAGGCACATGGCAATTACCAACGTCATCCTGCTAGTTACCATTGGTCGCTATTATTTGCTGTCTTTCTAGAGGGACACTATTATCTCAGTGTTTTTGTAGTTGATTAGAAAGTGTCCTTACAAAGAAATTAAATGTTGAACTTGATGTGATAGTTGTTTAGGAAGTTCTTGCTAATGTGTATATCTTCACATTGATTCTATCAAAGCAACTTTTTCTTGCTTTTGGGAATAAAACACATGTTATTGACAAGACCAAACCTAATACGTTTCATGTCATTTTTTTCAGAGATTCATAATTCCGAAGCTTATTCACTCCTACAGTTTGTTATTCCGAGAGTTCTTCATTCCGAAGAATCATATTTCTGAAAATGAAAGATGATTCATAATTCCGAAAATGAGTTAGGGTTCATAAATCCAAAGGTTTATAATTGAATTCCGAAAACGACATAGATCCCTGCATCGTTTTTCGGATTAACGCACCTCCGGAATAATGAACTCTCTTTCAAATTCTGAATTAGGAATCCTCTTTCATTTTCGGAATAGCGAATTGTACAGAACCTTAGGAATTATGGCATGTAAGTACCGTATCAGCTTTGTGATGTTTTTTTTACAAGAATATATGTTTTATTCTGGACTTTCGGATACGTGAATGGAATCACCCAAACTTTCAGAAACTAAATTTCCGGAAAAGAGAGTGTACAAGTATACCATACCATGGATTGCTGAAGTGTTCATGAATACGTACCGACGCAGGGATTCTCTTGAAGCCGCTTTCTCTGTCGTTTGCATTTACTCTTGTCTTCTTCGCAAGTGCAGTTCATGAGATTCTCATCTAAGGTCCACTGTGCTGACGTACAGACAGCGCGTTCCTCGGCGGAGGTCAATCTGCACGTGTCGTGTTTGCGCGTAGGACAAGCATCATAGAAGGCCTGCAGTTTCTGCTGGCAGACCGAGTCCTCCTTGCATGTCTTGATAACTTTGAAGCAGTTACCTGGTGCGGATGTTGGCGCAGGTATTGCCGACGACCCATCGGAGGCGATTGACAGAGATGGAGCTGAACCTAAAGGAAGACCAAAACAAAAAAAGATAAAGATTATTAGTTTAGCAGTATGAGACGAACGCATTCAGCATCAGCATCAGTGTACGGAAGTGATCCTGTTAAAACTTCCGGTCGTTTCATCGAGTGGTGCTTCATTCTAACCTGAACTATTGGCAGAAAAGAATATCAAGATTCTTTTGCAGAAACTGTAGCCTGGTCAAACTCATCGGAGATAATAGGAAGCCAAACTTGACTGAACAAGCAATCAGAATCACCATGGGGCAACGATCCGTCTTCAGGATGGAGAAGAACGATGGCAAATGAATTCATCGGAGGCTTATACGCTCTAGGATTCAGAGAATAAGTGACCCCCTCCGGAATACTTGAAACATATTGTACCTTTGGGTAAACTGAGCATAGAGACACATTGTCTCATATGTTATGCTCCAAATTGATTATCGCCACTCATCATCGTCAGTATCATCACCACCATCATCATCATCGTCATTATCATCAAGTGTTACAGACATTGGCGGTCAATACCCTCCATTTCTGTCTGTTATCTGCTATTCTTAAAAGGCTACAGTATTGCTGATTTCATGTGTGGTTGCCCATTTCTTCAGGCTTTGCAAGTATGTAAGTCGTTGCCTTACCCCTGCTCCTCTTTCCAGCAATCTTCCCTGTTATTGTAGTTTTTTGTTTCTTTTCTGATCATCCTTTCTGTATATTATGTGACCAACAAATTGCATTTTCCTCCTTCTCATTGTGTTAATGGGTGACGGTTTTATTATTGCTTTTCTGGGTACTTCTTCATTTGTTATCTTTATAAGTTGATATAAACGATTGCAATGCAGATTTTAAACGATAGTGCCCTCCTACAGCCTTTTTTTTTTTTTTTAAAGCGGCCGTATTTTGTTTTGATAAGTCCCCGGAACTTCGTCGGATTTCTTAACAAATTTTATTATTAAATATTACTTGTGAATTTAACCATTCCTAGCAGCTGTGAAGAATGTTTTTCTCTTAGAGGAAAATGTTCAACAAATTAGAATTGAACAATTATTAACACATTGGGCATGGTTGAAAATTCAAACTGTTCACAGGTTTGAAGAAAACCAACATTCAGCTTTTTTTGCACGACTTCGTGTGTGCATCTGTGAGATAACAGTGGGTGTGAGCTACGGGTATTTAGTTTGTTCAGCGATAAATCTTCAATGTGGCGGTCCTTTTTTTTTTGGATATTTACACTAAGATTCGGTAGGACTCATAGACAGTCTCTGGCCCATGTATCTTTGGATACTTTGAACTATTGGGCAAGTTTTATTTCAATATCCTTTCAGAACAAAGAAAACATAATGCTACCTGTAGCGTTCATGCACGGATTGGAGATGGTCAGACGTTGTTGATGGTGGCAGGCTGCAAACCCGGCGCTGGACGGGTCGCAGTAGCAGCTAGCAAAGACTCCATATATCCTAGAGTCTTGTAACATCATCAGACAGTTTACAAGGCCTGAGGGCGTTGCTTCACATGACCGACCATCTGAAGAAAAAAAATATTTAAAGCTACGGTTAATGGAGGTGATCAGGGGTTCACTGACTGGACTCTTGGTCCAAGGATTTAGGGTTCAATTCCCAACCCGTCACTACCATTGTTTGGCTAGATATTAATTCACATTTGCCACTCTCCACCCAGGTGGAAGTGGCTACCCGTAAATTTCGGGGTGATAATAACTGCAGGGCCCTCAGGAAGAAGAGTATTGAAGCTGATGAATGTTCCCAGGTTAAAATTATTAAGATTATCATTATCTCCATCATACTCATTATCAGTATTATTTTCATTAGGATGATAGGATTTTAATGTTGGTTTTTATCGAAAATGCAAACCAAAAACAAAACTTACATTCCATCTGAACTGTATACTTCTACTACTAATACCACTACGATTACTAACATTAATAAGGATGATGACTCTTATGATCATGAAAATAACAATGACGACGACGACGACGACGACGATGATGATGATGATGATGATGATTATTGGTTTTATTATGATGATTATGATAATAATAATAATTAGAAGAAGAGTAGTCACGAATCTAATAATGGTGATGATAATGAATTGTCTCCATCGCCTGACAAATCTAATGCGTTAAAGATAAAGACCAGTTATGGTCATGCGATTGCATTGTGAAAGAAACGTTGTGGAATTGATCAGAAAAGGTTGATCATCTAGCATTATAAGTATTGGTGTGTACTGCAAGATTCTGGAATTATCAAAATGATAAGAAATTTGAGCCAGTCTTGGTAATGTTAAAAGCACTGTACACAGAAAGATGTATATGGGACTACGTGACACGTGCGCTATATCTATCAGGTCCAAATAGATATAATAATTTACCAAATATATTATTAGTAGGCGGTTTCTCGGCAAAATTTGTATGATCACGTAATGGTCAAAACATATTCTTTCACATGATCGGTAATAAAAGCTTCCATTTCATTTTTTGAGAGAGGGGCGTTTCCAAAACTGGTCTTTGCCTTTAAACTTGATCAATATTATTGATAGCTTCTCAAATCGTTTTGTTTTTTGTTTTAAAGAGCAATGGTCGTTGATCCTTCAACACTCACCCACGTTTCCGCAGTGATGTTCGATAGCAATGAGTCCCAAGCTACAGAAATCATCTCTCTCACATGCGCGACGAGCATCCGTGCATGACATCTGCTCCCCATTAGCCTCGTTACTCTGACCTAAGTAAAATGTCACTTCAAAAGAGAAAAAAGATATAGCATCATTAAATCTATTTGCAAGGAATTTTCAGGCCGTTAATTAATTTTTGTTGCTTTCCTCCTTCTATTGTCTTCGTTTCCTCCTCCTCTGCCTTCTCCTTCTCCTCCCCTCCTTTTTGTCCACTATTTACCTTTTGTTCCTCCTATTCCTGCACCTCTTCTCGTCTTCATCCGCCCCATCCTCCTTAAAATCATCCCAATCCTCCTGTTTCTCTTTTACCCTCTACCTCCTTCTCATCTTCATTGCCCCCGTCCTCATCATCCTTGTGCCCTTCATCTCCTTCTCCCCTTCTTCCATCTCCCCTGCCTCCTCGTGTTCATACCCACTATCTCTCTCTCTTTTCTTCTTCCTCCTCCTCCTTCTCCACTCCTCTTTCTCCATTCCTCATCCTTCTTATCTTCCTCTTCCACTACTCCTCTCCTCACCCCCTCACCCTCCTCACCCTCTCCCTCCTTGTTTCCATCCCTTCCATCTCCCTCTAGTCTTTATCATCATCTTCCACTTCATACTCCTCCTGCACTTGCTTTTGCCCCTTCTCCTATCAATTTACCTCCTTTCCTTCCCCCGATATATGGTCTCCTCCTCTTTTATTATTTTGACAGAATACAGTACTTATAAACAATAAGGTATTCTATCACTCGTTTGCTTTCAGCACTACCAGGACATTCTTATCAAATAGAAATTGTTGATGACTTCGGCATTCGCCTCATCTTTTTCCTGAAAATCAGACATGCTACTTTTTACCTTACTGATCTTGAAAATTATTTTGATATATGATCTGTAATATTTGTATTAAGATCACCACTTTTTAAAAATCTGTCTCACAATATATAATCTACAGATTCCGAAACACAAATCCAAATAGAGCAAATAGTTGAATAAATCTACATCTCTAATCCTCAAAAATAATTGATGTTGTTTGATTTTGCTTTGATTGAATCGCAGATGCCTTTCTTGAATGCTCAATTATTTTGAGAGGACAAACAAGTCACCAACATGTGGGAATACACAAACCGGACGCCTCAGTCTATTTACATAACTTACGTGTGTCGAATCTTCCTCTCACCTCCCTATAGCTAGGTTAGAAATGAATATCTCAACTTCATAGTCAATATGCTTTTCAAAACCGCCATGAGACGCCTATTCTTCGGTGTATATTTATAACCTGAAAATGCTGAACTCGAGATATTGCATGCAGAGTGGATTCGGGTTAAGATTTATTATAAAGGGACGCTGTAAATGCATTAGCCGCAACTCGCTTGTATTATAACATAACTGTGTTTCTTTTTTGGATTGGCGTTTAATATAAAGATAGCTTCATTTTCATTTCATTTCATTTTTTCATTTCCACCAAAATACAATATACAATAACGAAAATGATTTGAGGAAGACAAAATTTGAATTATAAATTTAATTGTATTTATATTTTGAGGAAATGTAGAGGTCCACTGAATGGCAGAGCTTGTAAATTGTGGACCCCTCAGATAATAATGAGTGGTAAAAGTGTATATAGAAAACATAAACAATCAAAGAAGAATAGCGGCCAAACAGAGACAACATTTATTAAAACACGTAATGACTGGAAACATGTAAACGTTGAACCTGTTAATTATTCATTTTTTCAGCAGTTTATTTCATAATCTCTTAAGGGAATTGGAGGTTCAAAGCTAGGTGAACGTAATACATCATCACCCACATTATTTTTGTCGGATAATTTAAAGCGTGGGCAGATGCGAAGGGGATGAAGAGAGTAAAACGGGAACTAAGAAAGAAAGATAAAGAGAGGAATAGGGAAGGAAGAGATAAATTAAGAGAGGGTGGATTAAGAGAGACAGATTGGGAAATACGGACGGAGACAGGAGGGAGAGAGAGAGAGAGAGAGAGAGAGAGAGAGAGAGAGAGGGGGGAGAAACAAAATATTGAGATAGACAGAAAGATGGAGAAAGATTGATAGAGAGAGAGAGAGAGAGAGCGAGAGAGAGAGACAGAGAGAGAGAAGAAAAAAGATGAAATAGAGAGAGAGACAAGAAAAAAAAAAGTATGAGTGTATTTATGTGGGTGTGTATGTGTATGTGAAAGAGAGATTGAAAGATAGATTGACGGAGAGAAAGAGAGAGATATTAACGAGGATCGGGAGAGGTTGCGAAGACAGAACAAGAAAAAGAGAGAAACTTGAAAGACAGAGCCAGTCAGACGCAGTAAGCCACTTGAAACACTACACGTGTATTATCAAGGAAGAGCTTACTCATATCCCAAGAGAGATGTAACTCTAGCAGAAACCCGTGAAAGAACAGAATTTTTCGAACACCCCATATAATTTGACCATATCAGACGTGTCTTTGCATAACAATTAAACAACAAAAAATGGAACACACACACATAAGAGCACACACACGCGCACACGCGCACGAACCCACTCGCACACACGCACATCGAAAAACCCAAACGCACAAAGAAAAACATGTTAAAGAATCAACCTTAAGAACAAAAATTATGTTTGGATCGCCATTATCACCGAATCTTTAACCCTTTCTGCTTTTATCTGTATATAATGCATCCACATCCCAATTCCTGTTTACTTGAATTATCAAACCTGTATTTTGCAACTGTTTCTGATTTCTTTTTTATTTTGTTTTAGTTTCGACTATTATTCTATGTTCAGGTGGTGTCGTATTTAAGAAGCCTATGGTTTTCTGAAGATACCTTGTCATCTATATTGTCTTTTTTACTTGTGGATAATCAATTGAATTGAATTTTGTCTAAACATACCCTCCTACAATATAGCAGCTATGCAAATCATGCAATTGTAAACAAAAGCTACTATAATAGATGTTGCCCAAAGTACTTCGAGCGACTTGGTATTTAACGCCAGTGGACTTTGAAATGTCAGTGATTTGCTAACATTACAAAATACAATGACGAATTCTGCTACAAAGAATATTAACATTGAGAGACTAAAATGGGGAACATTTCATATTAGAGATAGAACAAGAGCGAAATCAAATATCATCATTTCCGTTGCTCCGTATTCCTTTTTATATTCATGAAATTATACCCTATTTGGAAAGAAGAACTATACAATTTCAGACCTAGATGGCTCCTGTTCTCTAGTACTACTTCACTTTATTTGCATCTCACCAGAAACCGCCATTATCATCGAGTGCTTTGCAAATAACGCGTCTGAAAAAATTCGACTCTCTTTCGTTGTTTCTGGAAAATGAGCGCTCTGTGGAAGCTGAGGTATATAGGGTATGACTATGAAAGCGCCTTGATGCTTGATGGTATGAAAAGATTTACTCTTTGCCGAATGAATCTCTGATGTTCGTTTACACGCCCCGTAAAACAATTATGGTGTGATTTTCATATTGGTTATGTTTTAAGATAATTAGGTGGTTATCTCATAGGAGTCGGGCTAACTCGGCCCCGGGGAAAACTCGGGCCCGCTGCAAAAACGGTCAGTTTTTGCAGGTAAGGGTTAGGGTTAGAATTAGGGGTAAGGGTTAAAGTTAGGGTTAGGGTTAGGGTTAGAATTAGGGTTAGGGTAAAATTACCAAAAAATGTCAGGTTCTAACAAACGACCATGTTTATAGGGCGACCCTTCGAAAAGTAGATGTTATTTTGTCTACTGAAGGTGATTGGTACTGATATAGGCGTGTACTGTATATATCACCTGTTTGTATTTACTTAGAATATAGATTTCCGCTTCATTTTCCCCTCTCTCCCCTCCCCTAACTCCTCCTTTTCTCTGAAGGTGCCCCTCTTTCGTTCTTCTCTAACGTCTATATCTAATTCTTCCTATCTATCACACTATATTTCACGATCTCTCTCTCTCTCTCTCTCACTATCTCCCCATGTCTTCTTTTACCCAAACTCTGTCTGCCTCTATCTCTGCCTCTGTCTCTCTTTCTCAATCTATTCCTTTCTGCGTTTCTCTGAATCTCTCTCTCTCTCTGTCTCTATACCGTCTATCTACCCGTCTATCCTTCTCTCTTAATATTAACGAGCGCTATAATACGCCCCAGGTCAATCTTCTGTTAACGAACTTTTACATTCACCTGTTACGAGTTATTGCATAATAACAGTCAGAAGGCTTATTAGATACTCTAGTCGTTGTATTATCAACATAAGACACACCATAGCCGTCGTTGGATCACACATACTCTAATGTTCAACGATGATTGATATAATAGACGGGGTGTATATGAAAGGAATACACATTATTTTAATAAAATAAAATATCATACATTCCTGATACAGGCGTATCAACAATCTCAACATTCTTGACATGAAATTATGGCTCTGTGTCCATGTATAGAGGTGTCGTGGTCGAGTGGAAATGTCACCGGACTGTGGATCACATTAAGGTCCGCGGTTCTAGTCCCGCCGCGGCAATAATGTCCTTAGGCAAGACATTGATCTACATTTGCCACTTTCCATCCAGGTGCTAAATGGGTACCCGGTAGGATGCGAAAGCTAATGCGGTTAGCTGAGCAAGTGTGCGCTTGCAAAAATGACGCCTGGCTGGAATGCTCCCCAGGGAGTGGAGAATATGCATACATTGATTGCGGGTAAGCCTGAATCCGATGACCAGGGTAACAGTATATCTGTAAACCGCTTTGAGAGGGCCTGTGGTCCTATAATGCGCTATATAAGAACGAACTATTATTATTATTATTTAAATTCACTGATCTACTGAAGATGTGAAAACACTGCTGATTCCAATATGTCTTGATGATAAGGTCTACACTACGTTCACTAAGAAGACTTATTGCATCCATGTCAATGTTTGGCGATTATAGGGCAATGTGGCGCCTGGCTGGAATACTCCCCAGGGAGCGGAGATTGTGCACACAATGTGTGGGGGCAAGCCTGAAGTAGTTGACCGGGGTAATAATAAATCTGGGGAGCGCTTAAAGATATTGTACATGTATTAAGCAATATGCAAATCGAAGGGATTATGTTGTTATCACTTTTATTATTATTACTATTATTATTGTTATCACCATTATTATTAATATTATTATTATCACTCTTATTGTTATAATAATCATTACTATTATTGAAAAAGTGAAATTATCATAATGGACATCAAACGAGCAGTAGATATTGCAGTAATTATTATTGAAAGCGGAAATCATTCAATCGCTAACGTAAGTTAAAATGACATCGGAGAAAGGTAGATAGACAAACGAGACATAAGAGGAACGAACGAGCAAGAAAAAATGAAAGGGAGGAAAGTGCAAGAAAACATAGAAAAGGAAAAGAGAGAAAGAGAAAGCAAGAGAAATTGAAGAGGACAGAAAGGAATAGATTGAGAAAGAGGAAGAACGATATAGAGAAGGAGACGGAATGCGAAAGAAAGAGATTGAGAAAGAGAAAGAAATAGATTGAGAAAGAGGAAGAACGATATAGAGAAGGAGACGGAATGCGAAAGAAAGAGATTGAGAAAGAGAAAGAAAGAGATTGAGAAAGAGGAAGAAAGAGAAGCAAAACAAAAAGAGAGAGAGAGGGGGATAGAGAGAGAGAGAGAGAAAAAAAAAGATAACAACATTTATGGGAATGGCTATTCTATCAATAATAATAACAACTGCGTATGCATGCACTTAAACTCTATCTAACGGGCGTCAGTATTAAAACCAACAAAACAAATACAATTCCAGATTATCACAATCCCAAAAGCTTCAAAAATTTACCTCAAAATCCCCTGGTATATTGCAGACAGAAATCATGTTCGGATCACGTCCAAACTTTGTCCGTAAGTGACAGAGAGGGCTGCTAAAATTGACTCAGGGTGATTTTTCTAAAGACTTTGCGATCGTGCTCATGTAACAACAAATCAAACCAGCGAGTGTTACTGGATAGACATCAGGGGCCCGTTTCACAAAGCCTTTTTTCAATGACAAATGACAAAGTGCAGTGACAAATCTGCTGATAACCACCCAGAAGCAAGGATTTCACTAGCTTATACAAAACAAACTGTTATTTAATCACCGATGACAAGTTTTGTGAAATGGGGCCCGGAACAAAATGATTAGAATGACTTACCGAGCAAGATGAGGTGTACCGCCACAGATGGCATGACTGTGAATTGTCTTCAGTCCAACTCTTCACCCCAGCTCTCACGAAGTCGTTGGTGACGCAAATACAAGAGTCATCAAGATCTTGGCAACGGCGTTTCTTTTTATTCTGAAGAGGGACTGAATTGTTTACACCTAGAGAAGAAAGCATAATGAGAATTTCATTTGATAAAAAGGTAAAGCAAGCACTCGATTGCTATGAGCTTTAACGTCAGAACGCCATATTCGTCAGTATCAAACAAAGCTTGCACTCGAGTAAAAAAAAGAGGCTACAGTGGAACCATGATCAAAAATGTAAATTGGAAATTGTTTCATTAAGAGATTTTTCAATTCGCCAATGTCAATCAAAGACATTCGAAGTTATTGATAAGACGAAAATATGATACAGAATGTAAATTGAAGTAGTGTTGTCAATGGATCTTTAAGAAAATTGTAAACACTCAGATTAGATGAAACACCATTAAACTCTTTAACAATGACGTTGAAATTTGTCTGAAGTGTTTTTCCTACTTTACTCAGATATGTGTGAAGTACTTCCTCTGTATGAATCTCAAAATATTTTTCAAGCGCCACTGTTATATGCTAGCATCAAAACAATTATATGAGATGAAATAAAAAATAAACAAATAATATAAAATAAATCTTGCACTTACCAAATCGTGAGAGCAAAGTATACGTTACAGCCTTCTCTCGTCAGCTGCTGCTAGGATCTGATTGAAGAAGCATAAAGATGTGTCACTTTTTATAGGTATTTCTTTTTGTAACCTATCTTGCAAGTACACCTTCAAAACTGGTCAATAAATACGCAAACAGTAGCCGCAGAAAAGTTCGAAACCAAGCGCCAAAATGGAGAAGGGCAGGCACGATTAATGACAAATTAATTCAATGACATCATAAAGTGAAAATGATGTGATGGATTTTAGTCACCAAGTAAAGCTTTTAAATATTTAAGGTTTGGAGTTAGCTTGCGATTCTCATCTCTTAATCATATGCTTCATCTTGATGTATCATTGTTTAATCACTGCTTGTCCAACGACGTAATTCATAGAGGCTTAAGTAGCCTTCCCCATTTTGAAAGTCGAAGTTAGAGAAAGACGTAGATAAAAGGTCAGTGATATCATTAGGGTGGGGGTAACGCCCAGTTATTATTATGGAAAAGTTTGTTTTTTTGCCCAGGGAAAGATAACGGATTTCCGTATTTTTTTTCTTCTATTCTGTTTTAAAAAAAAGCAATTATCTTGTTTATCTTTACTCGGACAGGGAGTTTTTGCAAATGTTTTTATTATTTCTGCCCACTCTTTAAGAAATCGTATCAAAACAACACTGACCGTGGGTGAATTTTGTTTAGTTGATGTTTATAACTAAATCTACAACAAACAAACAAAGGACATGACCTATGCGAGGGTTGTTGAACAATTAGAAAACTTTTACTTAAAAAAGAATAAAGGTAAGTACCTGATTTATTGGCCGAAAACCGAAAAGGACATTGTTTGCGCCTTCTTATTGACATGAGTAATAAACTTAACTTGCAAATGTTCTTTGTACTTACGAATTTTAATAGGACAATACAACGGTGGCGTCAACAATTGTACATGTATTTCAAAACGTACTTTTTTTTAAAAACATCAACATGATCTAGCTAGCTGGGTCGAGCCATTTAGGAGGTACTCAAGCATCAGGCTGGGGGGGGGGGAGGGGGGGGGGGAGGGGGGGGGGGAGGGGGGAAGAGTGCTTTTCCACCTGAATGTTGTGAGGGTATTAAAAGATTAGGGGGTATGAACATGGGATTATTCGGCGTCCATTTGTAATTTCTTTCCCATTAGCAAGGACCGCAAAACTGCGCAAAATGAACAAGAATGATAGATTTGTGTATTATATAATTTTATAGGAAACCATAATTACCACTTAATGCTATTTTGAAGGTATATTTAGAAGACTTAAAGGTAACCTTTTGAAATCTATATTTATCTAAATATAACAGTATCAATCATTCAACCGTTCCGTTTTTCTCTTTATCTATTTCTTATTATATTGCAATTTAACATAATTTGAAGGAAATCGTTACAAATCCTCTGAAACACAGTTCTGAAACTGCGGTCCACAGGACAATTTGTTGCGGCCGAGAAAAATATCAATTACAAAACAAAACGCCACTTTGTGTGAAATCGTTCTGGTTAGATGGTATACATGAATAAATGCATAACATACCGCTACTCTAAGTGAGCATGAATAAAAAGTTTTGGAATATACAGCATTGAAGTCTTCTGAGAATGACATATAAACACTAACAGTTACTTTGATCATATTTCGTGATGACGTATTGATGGCGTTTCTTTGACGATTTTCATCTCGCGGGCGGATTTGGCGCCCCCTAATCTGACACTGTAAACATCAAGTTTATCAACAACGGGCCCCCTATTTGTAGCTAATTTAGTTCCCAAAGGCACATGGAAATGTATAAACCGTGAAATATGTGGTCACATAAGATTCTTATTTAACGAAATGAATATTCCTTCTTTTTCGAAACGATGAGAAAAATTAAGAGTATATATTTCTCAATATATATGGTTTCCTTTCCAAGTGCTGGATATATTTCCATTTTTTATACATTGGCTTCTCCTCAAATCACAACATTGTGCAAGGATATTTGTTTTGGTAATATTAAAATAAAATAACTATAGACTACACTGTCGCAGAGCGGCTTTTATGTAAGACCTCATTTACATTGATTTTCTCTGCTCGTTGCTTCTAAACATCTGGGTTTAATATTGCAATTAATTTGATAAATGAAAACTAGCTCTCTGTCTTCGCCTACAAACTGGCTATTAAAGGCGACCCCGGTTCGAAACTGAATCACGTCTTTCGGATGGTGACGTTAAAGGTCGGTCCCTAGAAGTAAATAATCTTATCTGATTGATACACGTCTGTATAAACCGAATTACACACACACGCACGCACACGCGCACACGCAACACACACGCACATACACGATTTAAGCGTCCGCATAATATACTTCTTTCTACCCATTCCTCCTCGCAATGAACAAGCTTCAACTATTGCTATTTGTCTTTTTCAGTCATGTTTTAGATCTTATATTTTCTGCTCGCTTTATTTTCTCATTTTCCTCCTTTCTACTTGCCCTCTACCGTTTTTTCTTCATTTTTTCGTTTCATGACAGACCATCATTCAAAGTTCCCCAGGAGTGTCATAAAACCCACGGAAGCGAAGAAGCCACGGCGTAGCCCCTTAGCTCGTCCTACTTCTACTGCCCAATCTCCAGAGAAATGTCCGCTAATGGCAGATCCGGGGAGTGAACGTGTGTTGGGGGGGGGGGGAGGGGGACGTGCCCTCCCTTCGGTAAAACTCGGTCTGGCAGAGCTTAACTAAACATTACGTCAACAAAAAATGTGTCCTTGATATTATTGATCTTTCTTCCGGCAGCAATTCAGACTCCAAATGGATTCTGAAAATGTTATAAATTTATTGAATGATCATATTAATTTGCTCTTCAGAGACTGTACTGAAATAAAAGGGCGCCTCAAATTGTGACTAGTTTTTAAGAATCTTTCTTCACTTTCTCTCTCTCTCTCTCTCTCTCTTTCCTTGTCACCTTTCTTTTTTTTATTTTCATTTTCTTTCTTTCCCATTTTATTTGTTGTTTGTTCCCAAATTTTCAGACATGTGACCCCCCCCCCCCCCTTCGCAAGCGAATATTGTATACACCAATAGGCGCAGGAGAAAGTTTCCTTTCTTGTCTGTTCTTGGACGTGAGCATTTCGAAAAAGAAATACCATATTTTGTTGTTGCTGGAAAGCTTACTTTTAATCAAAAGGGGCCTATATACTATGCAAGGATTCATTACTACTTGAATACAGACAACTTGCGAATTTGGGTCATTACACTTCAAGTTTGGATTAGCAGACCTGCATGGCGCTATTAACATCAAGTCACGATGTCAGCCGAAATAAATCTGACATCAAATTTTGCGGGGTATACTGTCCGCGATTCTCGGGCAAGGTTGCGCGTGGGAGGGAACACTAATATTACACATATAAATGATAAAGCAATTCACAAAATCATCAGATATGACATAGTCAGACTTGATGTCGTAGGCAAACGGGCATAATGTCGTCAGGGGACTGACTCCTTTTACCGGTTTAGAAGCGAGCGAAGAAAGCGAGCGAAAGTTGAGAAAATGACAGATGATGTCACAAGATGAATGAGATCTGGAGTTTTTTTAGGGTGGAGTTTAGCAGTTCTCAGATATTTATTTAAAAAAAAACATTTTAAAAATCTATGAAATATATTTAATTTTTTTAATAACAAAATATGAGTTACATGCAGCCCAGCTCAGTTGAAAAACATCTTCGTCAACTGGGAAGCACAGAGTGATGTCTCAACACAACATTGTGAACCATAGCTTATTATGATGTGAAAAGATATGAATGGAATGATGTCGCTGAAACACATGTATTAACGCATTCAAAACTGAGAAATATCAGCCCAAAAAGGGAAAAAAGGTAACAAAAAATAAAGAGGAAAAAAAAGAAAAAAATATCGACCCAGGTGCTGGCATCTAAAAAGGCAATACAACGTTTTTGTTTTGTTTAGGACCAATAGTGAACATGTTTTTTCCTTCTCAAAAGTACAAAAGGTTATACAAAACTATGCATTCGGGAATCTTGCTGCCCTAACAATTATGAGGTGACAGTTTTACGAATATAATTAGAGTTTTTAAATTCTACCTAAATTCGCCACCATGGACGCCTACGATCAATGTAAGGACGAATTGACTAAAGAGATCGACACCTGTTCAACAACAGACCGATCAAAGCATTACATAACCCCCGAAAAGCCAAGTATCGGTTTAGAGTCGGTCTGTAGTCGGCGTGGAGTTGGTTTGGTGGTGTGACTGAGCTATGAATGCCAAAAAATGGTCGGTTAGTAGTCGGTCTGTAGTCGGTAAAGAGTCGATGTGGAGTCGGTTCGGCGCGGCGGTGTGTCTGAGCTATGAATGCCAAGAAATTGTCGGTCTGTAGTCGGTCTCTAGTCGGTGTGGAGTCGGTGTGGAGTCGATGTGGAGTCGTTTTGGCGGTGTGACTGAGCTATGAATGCCAAGAAATGGTCGGACTGCAGTCGGTCTCTAGTCGGTGTGGAGTCGGTGTGGAGTCGATGTGGAGTCGTTTTGGCGGTGTGACTGAGCTATGAATGCCAAGAAATGGTCGGACTGCAGTCGGTCTCTAGTCGGTATGGAGTCGGTGTGGAGTCGATGTGGAGTCGGTGTGGAGTCGGTATGGAGTCGATATGGAGTCGGTATGGAGTCGGTGTGGAGTCGATGTGGAGTCGGTGTGGAGTTGGTTTGGCTGTGTAAATGAACTATACAAATGCCAAGAAACGGTCGGTCTGTAGTCGGTGTGGAGTCAGTTTGGCGATGTAACCTAGCTAAGAATGCCAAGAAATGGTCGGTCTTGAGTTAGTGATGTCGGTGTACAGGTTTGGAGTCGGTAAGGAGTCAGGTCGGCGGTGTGACTGAGGTGTTATTCTTGTTTTAAAATGTCGACTGTAAAAATACAAGAGGGGGCCCTGGATGACACACAAAACAATCAATATTTCAACCAAGCTTCTTCAAAACTCATTTGAGAAACCTTGTACTTTTTTAATCAAAGGTAAATTGGAAGGAGGTGATGGGGAGGGAGGTAAAACAAAGGCTCTTGCATTGCTTGCATTGGCGTGATTGGTCTCTTACGTAACTTGACACAATAGCCTCACGACCATGAGAACAAATTTGTATGAATTAGGTTCCGTATACACAATGTTTACATACTATCATTAAAGCGAATTTGTTCACTAAACGAAATGGGACAGTAATACATTTCGTTATCACAATTTGATGATTATTTTATCATTTCATTTTCTTGACTACCAAGAAAATTTCGTAGGAAAAGCATAGGATCAAATTTGTTGGAATTAGGGCCAGTATATCAGCCTACGTTGTTTACATAAAATGTCCAAATCAAAACTGTTCACTATAAACAAAATGGCACTGTAATAGATTTTGTTATCACATTTTGAGGATTATTTGAGGGTTTTCTTTGGACTGATCAGAAAATTTCGAAGGAAGAGCAATTGATAAACACGAATGAAAATGCATCGAATCGTTTGCTGTTAGATAATGTCAAAATGGACCCAATTAGGTCATAGAGAGGAAAACATGAGTCTTGAAAGATATATTAATTTGATTTCTTGTCTAAGAGTTGGAGGAAAGCTTTCTAAACAAAATGATGAAGTGACGAATCAATCAAGAAATGCGCATTCCCGGGCCACCCATGATCGAGTATATACCACTAGAATACACTTGAACCATAATTATTTTTTTAAAGGTGTTTCCGGACAAATTCCCAACTTTGCCAACCCGATTCATTTTGCGTGCATCCGTTCCAGCACGATTCAGCCCTGCTTTTCTTTTTTGATTATTCACATTCTTGATCTGTGTATTAAAATTTGCATTAATAAGTCAATCAAATGAACATTTTTCTCATCCAAATCCACGTTTTGGACGATTTTCGTCAAGCATTAATTCCTTTTTGCATGACATGATCTCGTTATACATTCAAATGCAATTCAATTAATTTAGCATCTCGTTCATTCAAATTATTCAAATTTTGTTAAAGATGATATTTGTCGAAAATTCAAAGTGTGGTTTGCAAATAAGTGTTATAATGTATAAACGACTATAGTATGGATTTGTTGAAATCTGCTTATTCTTTTAACCTATTATGAAAATGATTATAGGATTGTAGATGTAGGTTATGAGCATAAAATTTAAGGAGATTAATTGGTGTGTGTGTGTTTAGGGTGGGGGGTCAAGACATTGCTTTTTGAATATTAAGTGCATAAAGAAAAGAGTACATTTTTATTTGATTGAGTGACAAGACAATAAAATATAGGAAACTCATAATTGCCTACATGTAGAAAGGAAAATTATATATACATAATGGTTTAACAGTTGATACTTTGGCGTGCATCCCATTAATCAATGGATACATTTCCACCTTTGGAAGACGTCCACCATGAACACACCACCCCCACCCAAAGAAAAAAGGTCTATTCGTTTTTATTGTTTTCAGGGGGGGGTGTTGAGGCATCTGAATTAATATAGCTATGAGATGTGAAAAAAGGATAACATAAGATATATCTAAAAGGTCTTCAAAGCCTGCCATGTTAAAAGAGCGATTGATATCGAAAATAGAACGGATGGATTTTAAATCACTTCATTTTCGGGGTTTTAAAAATAAACGGGTAGATGCCTAAATAAACAACAGCCATGTTTAAATCTCGAATAAACATCTTACGAAGTTGACTGCCCATTCATGAATTCGGCAATAGACCATTTTCCTAATGAAATCAAATGTAATGCATAAATCTTTGTTAAGTGCCATGTTACAAATTATTCCGTCCCCCTGTTATGACGAAATTTATTTCAATAGCCAATTAATAATGCGAATTACATACATACATTTTTGGTAGGTAAGACAAAAATTATGGCTCGTCCTACCTATTTAACAACACGTAATGTATGCAATTATAATGTTAACAAGAAGGGTAGGTAGGTATCATAACTTGTTCGAGGTGATATCGTGATTGGACCCAGCTACATGTATTACGATCCTAATGACGCAGAGAGCAGAGAATAAGTTTGAAAAATGAAATTGATTTTATTATTGCCAGTATAGGTTCTGGGAAAGCCTTCTTAACAAAGTGATGAAGTGATAAAGCAATTAAGAAAGACGCATTTTCAAGCCACTCATGAACGAGTATAATACACTTGAACCATATTTCAGAAAATACTTAGAGCATCTTTTTCATTATATACTTGGCGCCTTCCCACCAGATTTTCTCTGTAGAACCTTTAGAATCGGGTAAAGTGTGACAATCAACTCCACGTTAGTAAATTCCTGACCCCACTTCAAAAATTAAAATGATTGTTCTTCGAAATGTAAATGTATCAAGATGGCCAGCAAGTATTTTACAATTTCGAAATTCAATAATTAAAATCAAAATTCATTTATTTCACATCTCTTCAAAAATGCTAGGTTTGCAGAAATACAAACATGAAGAAGAACATTGAACCGAAAGTAAAAACATATGATACAAATAGGAAAGATGCGTAGACTGTGGGGAAGTGGATGCGTGGGCGTAGTAAAAGGCCATGTTATGATGAAGTGTGCAAAATCGTATCATTCATTGAGGGAAAACATTTTAAGAAAGAGAATTAAGGCACACATGTACCAGCGAACAACGAATTTCCATTTGTTATGGACAATAAATCAATTCAATTCATATTTAAGACAACCTAACTGATTGGAAGCTACATTTTATTTTCTGATATGAACATGCCAATTGATGTTAAAAATGGATGATAAATGGATGTAAAATGCAAAATTCTCCCAAAGAACAATATGGTGGAAATAAAGTCGGAACAAAGGAAGAGAAATCCGATAAACGCGCTGTGTCATTCATCAAATCTATTTTGTTTACTTGATTCTGAAATCAAATGACTAAATGCTGAAATATATATGACAAACAATAATAGTGGTAAAAATAAGAATATAATAAGAGTATAACGGAGAACAAAACAATCATCTAAGGCATTTCATCGTCAAATAAGTATATTTTATCAAGGTGTGTCATTTGCATTCGTATAAGCTGTAGCTCACTTTGCAATATGATATTTGATATACCCTACACGGGATAAATTAACTATTCATTTAAGGAAAGCATCGCGATGTTCGAAAACTTATTATTTCCTTAAAACTTGATTAAATGTAAAAAAAAAGTAGCTATTATCCGAATCAGTCTGCAGTTCTCTTGAAATTCAAATGTCTCATTTTAAACTGATCTGAAAAAAAATATATGTGAATTGGTCAGAAATGAATAATTTTGCTGGTTTGGATAGATTCAAACAAATGTCATTAGCTAAATTTATGAAATTAATCTAGCATTTAAATTGAAAAGTACCTCAAAAGCCAATTACATGTATGCTGTGTTAAGGTTTTAAATAAAGACCAATAAAACAGTTTTTTTTAAAGTAAACAATTGAATGTCATATTTGTGTAATACTTTTCATTTTTCTTCAAATCTGCATTCACTAAATCGCTTTTTTTAAGGCAATGTAGAGTTTTGAACATAATTTTGTATACAATGAGGTGCATAAGATGAGTAGGAGACGACTTTCTCGTACTTCAATAAAACATTTTTGCTATAGATGACTTGGCAATGCAACGAGATAAAGTGCGTGAAATTGAAGAGAAAAAAAATCAGCTATTTGATACCGATGTATAAACAAATGTCTGAAAGAAATTGACAGATATTTTTTTACAAAAAGATATGACTGTTTGACAGCTGAGATTATTAGATTAGTAAATACTGGTAAATCTTGGTGAATCTAAATTTACAATAGGGTTACGTGTCTATACCTGAAATATTAACCGGGGACAACACAGTCTTCTATTTCTCGTCGGGGCCATACTCAACATATATTATCATAGATAGTATCTTGTTTTATGTCTCTATAAAGTAAAATATATCGTGACCAGCTTTAAAAGAAATGTAGCAAACCAGATTTGGGTATTTTCGTGTGTTGATTCAAATGGGGAGTTACATCACGATGTCATTACAAAGTCGCCAATTTGAAATTCCCCTTTTATAATATGTTGATTCCATTCTTTGGTTTAAAAAATCGTTACATGTAGTTGTTGTTCAATCCGATTTTGTTCAGAACTCTCAACCGATCCTTCTTTTCCTCGGGGATGTCTTGCTAATTCGGGGTAGAATTTCCCCTACCTGCCAATCCCTGCCCACGGAGTATGATTGTGTTTAGAAGGAGGTCATCGTAAGACAACAATGGGGAAGACACGATGATGTCATTCGGGAGAAAAGGGGGAAATACTGAATGATAGAGGTTATATAAGGAAAATGGTGAAAAGAGGATATAACCGAATTTGAGAAGTAAAGCGAGAAGTTTAATATGGATGGAGCATTTGCTTTAGAAGATGGGCAAAAAAGCGGTGGTGGAATTGCAGCGCTTTTTAAAAAGATTTTATTTTGAATGGCAAGGTATCCTAAGAAAATAATACCGAAAATACAGATTCTTTTTTTTTCAACTTGAAAACCCTGTTTTGCGCTACTGTCCCCGATCCTCACGTTCGTGTCTCACTTTCTACAATTACCTTTCTCTCTCTCTCCCTCTCTCTCTCTCTGTCTCTCTCTCTCTCTCTCTCTCTCTCTCTCTTATTATAAATCTACTTTGCAATACCGTAAATTGTAAATTTCGCCTGTTTTTTTAAACTTAAACTGCATGTTATAACTTGTTTGACCAAAAAGCTCCATCATTATACAATTAAGTTTTAGAGGCTTGAGCTATATACCATAATCGCTTCTTTAGCACGTCCCTACATTCTATGGTTTACATTTAGGTCAGTACTATTCCGTTATCATTTTCAGTTCTTCAATATTTCTATTTTGTTTTTGATTCAATATATCGGTTAATGTCAATTATTGAATTTGTATGTATTTTATACTTGCTTATCAGGTTCATAGGGAACCGGCAATGTATAAATCAAAACAAAATACAAAACAAACAAAAAATCCTGTCGAGCGACATGAAACCATGCTCCAAAAACTACGTGATAGGATGCAACATTACATGGTTGCCGACAATGATTTGGATTTTATTTAAAAATTGCTCCTCTTTAGTTAAAATGAAAAATATTATTCTAGGGTCACCAATCAAATTTTGATAATCTTATTTAAAACTGACATTAATTTACCCTTATAAACATTGAACACTTTCTTAAATCTCAATGATTAGTTCTTTATACATGCTTATCTCGCATAACCATGTCAATATCTTTGATAAAAATTATATACTTTAGGAAACTTAAAATTAACACCGAGTCTTTTTTTTCTTTTCTCGAAGTTTAGGGTGTTTCCATTCGGAATATTGAATTAAAGATTATCAGTAACACAGAAAAGTTGATATGGAACAATAATTAGCTTGCAATGTATGTGGTAATGATGAAATATTTCCACATTGATCTAAATGAATATAAAACTACATTAAAATTCAAACAACGGGTTAAAGCAGGAAATATTTTTGTACTCGTCTCGAAGAAAACTTTTCAACATTTCACGCGAATATATAAATGCTGTATAAGCATTATTAACCAATTTTTTGTGGTAAAATAAAAATACATAAAAGTTGAATGTAAAATTTGGAAGTATATACTTGTTAAATAATCAGACCATAAGGTATTGGAGAACAAGATTACTATATATTGGCGGCAAGAGTGGTATCGAATGATATACCAGATCTGAGATATGAAATGATTCCCCAAATATCAATAGATCTTTTAAACAAGAGGAAGTCCAACTTTGACATTTTTAGAATAGTCACCGTTAAAGTGATGGAGGTGCTTCATGGATAATTTTTGTTTGTACTCTGGAGAATAATGTGTTCACCTTTGTATCAAAGAATGTACCGCCGGTGCATAAATGAATAATGATGACATAGCTTTTATGAACATGTATCCAGTATTCGTCTCGATGGGTTATACAGTTTTTACAAATAAATGTTATTTGTTCATGCGCAGGAAGCATCTACGAAGTACGAACATCTACTGGCTTGTTATCATGTTAGTGGTATCTATGACTATACCATCATTTTGTACCGCGGGATGAAAAGAGTCCTATTATTTTACAGAAAGAAAGATTTTTTTCTCCCCCTATACTATTTAAACTAAGGTATGGCCGAGACAGGGGTAGGAGAGAGAGATAAAGAGAGAGAGAGAGAGAGAGAGAGAGAGAGACGGATGGGGGTGTGTGGAAAGAATAGAGAGCATGTAGAGAGAACGGAGGACGTGGGAGGTTGGAGGTGATAACCTAGTTTGTTCTCTTCACTAATGATAATTTGGTCGGGCAAGTTTCGTTGGACTCTCGGCAATAAATTATGATAGCCCCGCCTTCCTAACTCTAAATTGTCTATCTTGCTTAAGTACACCTCTAGTTCCTGCTTCACCCAAATCTCCCACGCTCGTCTACAGATAACTCCTTTAAAAAACTGGACATCATAATTATGTAAGCAATCTCCTCTGATGAAACCCAAATACTCTTGGTATAGAAAGCAGTAGAACACTTACCGACAACAACCTTCCTCCTACGCGTGATAATAGGTGGTAATCGATCTCACTGAGAAGGCATCATCGGTGATCGTTTTTTAAGGGTTGACTCCGCCATCTTGTTTCTTTAGCACGCCTCCTTTACCTCTCCTAATCAATGCATTTTCCATGTAAGGGATTCAATGTGTTGTCACTGACCTGGAATGAAACAAAGATTAAAACTGTCATTTCATCTTATGCAATAAACCCTTCGGTTGCTTTCGTCGCCTCTCTGCACTATCGCTCGTTTCCCACAAGTGCAGTTTTGCACAAAAATAACAGGCGCCCACAGGCGTAAGGATTTCTTTATGCAACACAGTGGCTTTACAAAGTTACCCTTTTCCGGTCTTAATTATAGCCCTTTTAACCCCGACATACATTTATCTTGCACTGGAAGCTGTTAAATAATCTTGAAGCTCTTGGTATCAAATCTATCCCGTGATAAATCTTATGTCGGATTATTTGCGTGACAAATATGTTGGGTTAATGAATTGATATGGCCGGATGCGGGGGAAATGGGATACCTGCTCCAATTAAAAATGAATGCATCCATTAACGATGTAGTTTTAATTAAAAAAAAAAAAATCTCATTTGCACAAAAACATCCATAGATACTGTTATCTTGTTTGCATCAAATGTCATACAAGTATCAGCTGGCTTATATAAGTAAGCATGCCGCATACAGTACTTAGGTCTACTAATGAAGCTGTAAGTCGTGCAGTAATATGCATGTATATAAATACATATGTAATATATAAACACACACACACACAGGAATAGCATACTAATAATTCGAGTGAATGGTTGATTTAAAGGTGAAATTCAAAGAAAATCACAAATATGTCAACTAATGTATTACTAGAAACTGGTAAGCTAACAGATGGCCATCGTACAAGTTTTAGGTCAACTACATATCGGGTGATTTATAAAAATATAAATAAAACCACCTCCATAGCAGCTGGGATATACGAGAGATTCGCCGGGAAAATACCGATGTTTTAATGACGTCACTATATGGACCAATACTGCCCAAGCAGACGACATCCCATACAGAATGAACATAATTGCAAAGCTATTATTAGTCAAATTATAATGAGTTTAGTGTATATAAATGTAATGGCATGTCAAACCTTTTAAAAGGGGATATGACCCGATTCTGATGACTAAAATCGTTTGCTTGTAAATAAACAGGATAGGGATTAATTCACAATCAAAGAAACCAGACTTTCAAATTGAAAAACCACCGGAATTATATTAAGGACGGCATTCGTTCCCTCTTGAAACGCCGAACATACCGGCGGTGTGTGCAGCTGAATATACAACTGCGTCTTATTTTGTTAACAAGCGACAGATTCCTTTATTTTTTGTATCGCTGCATTTGTCATCAAAATAAAACCATGCGTGGGGTTTAGAGTGAGGCAATAGATTATACATTTAGCCTGACGGTAGTGAAGTAAGAGAAAGAACTCAAGAGAAGATGAAAACACAGGCACTGAAAATGTGTGAAATGCATGTCATGGGACATCGTCTGCTTGTGCAAATCATGTCCATACTGTGATCTCACACATCTCAGCAGCGTTCGGAGAGCTCTTCAGGTGCTATGCCGGGGCTGTATTCAAGCGTTTTGTAATTTATAATAATCATTACTTCGAATGTTTCCATGCATTAAATGTTGATAACCTTGTCGAATCAAAGTTTCAACTTTGCAATAATGAAATAAAAGTTAGTTTTTTAAATCAATGAATATCTACTTTAAGACCGGTGCCTCCTATAACACGAGTGTCCTCTACATAGGCCGCTATCATTATATTCATGACTACTTAAAAGTAAATGAGGAAACCTAATTTTGACTAATGAAATAGCAGGGTATAGAGAAACACGGAGAGAGAGAGAGAGAGAAATGGAACATGGAAATGCGACGTTACCACCCACTCCAACACCTTACTCATAATTAATCATTTGCAATTCATTTTCAAAGGAACAATGGTGCTATCCCCCAGCATGACACTGACGCCCCCTCTATTTCTAGACCCGCTCTACGCCACTGTATTTTGAATGGATGTATAAACATGGAAGTTGATTAAAGTAACGTTCACAATGATATGGTTCTTTCTGTATTTGTTTGACAATCAAGAACCCGCCATTGCAGATATGTCACTATTATTATGAGTAACGTAAAGAATACAAACATAATTTGCACGGGCAGTTATATATAATTTTCTATTGATAGGAAATGTACAATTATGTCATCGATGATATACATCTGTAGCCCCTTTACAATATCCATCCCACAATAAATCCTGTTATATAAACTCACCTAGATGAATTAAAAAGGGAAGGTTTGGTGATACGAATACACTAAAGATAATTTCATTTAAGAGACCACACCTATACTATCAACAACATAAACTACACCTTCATCAGGCAAGTTACGAAATTGATCATTATAACTCATAAAGCAAATGCAACACAGGATGATGCTCATAATTAAAAGGTTGAACACAAATGAATGCGCGATCAATATTTAATGCTTGACCATGTTGAGAAAACAGAACAAAACAATTACTGACGTACCATGCCAACGACGACCTGTTGCAAAGCGGAATATGTCTGCTCTACATGTTGCCTGCTATTTACATCCAAGCCTGATGCAGACAAACACAGTCGTGGGGATAAATGGCGGTTGTGCTGTTGGGAAGATGGCAAATGGAGCGTCCCACGCTAAGCTTATGGTGTCCAGTAATAAGTTGTATGCGCACCTCTGCCCACGCAAGCTTCTCATCTCCCTCCGATACTTAATGCATCTTTTATTGATGATGATGATGGTGGTGGTGGTAGTGAGAGAGAGCGAGAGCAAGAGGAGGAGGGTTTCGGGAGGTTTTCGCGCGGAAAGCACTGTAGCTGAAGTTGAAGTGTGCGCGCGCGTGTATTTGTGCGTGTGCGTGTGGGTGCTCGTATGAGTGTGTGTTGCGTGAGTGTGTGTGGTTTAGAGAGAGGAAAGGATGCCTGGAACTTACAATTAAATACTTGTTAAGGGGGGTCAGGAGAAGATAAAAAGAGAGAGAGGAAGAGAGAGACAAAAAGAGAGAGGGGGGGGGGGGGAAGAACGAGGGGGAGGAGAGAGAGAGAGAGAGAGAAAGAAAGAGAGAGAGAGAAAAAAAGCACGTGTGAGCGAGAGAGAAGCAGAGAGAAAGTGGGGGAGGGGGTAGGAGGGGTCACAGAAAAAAAATTGAGACAGAGGTACAGAACCATTTTAAAGAAAGAATTGATAAAAAAAAGGAGGGTTAAAGCGCATAGAAAATATTAATAAATAACAAATAAACGGTGGGTAAATCGATGAGAACTATTAGCGATTGAGGGGGAAAATACTCAGATACGGACAGAGGAGAAGTGCGAAGATGAAGAAAAAATTAGGAGGAGGAGGAGGAGGAGAAGGAGGAAAACAAAGGTAGAGAGAGAGAGAGAGATGAACTGCTAAAGGTTGGAACGGCTGTTTGTCGGTGATTGTATTTGGTGTAGCCGAATATCAGAAGAGAGCGCGTAAGACAGAGGTACATAATCATTATAAAGAACTAATTGATCAACAAAAAGGAGAGTTAAAGTGCATAGAAAATATTTATACTTTTTTTTTCTTCTACAAAGAGGAGGGCAGTTAATAAGTAGGAAAAATAAAAATGAAGCTACTAACAAAAGCTTTTTCTTTTATTCAAATGATTTATCATAGCCAAGTTTACAAGTAAAGCGTCCGCCCTGCTAAAGATGCAAATCTTTCCTTTCATCCAATGTCACTTGGGATTGTAGACTTTCTCGGGCAAAACCAGGAGTCTCTTAGGAGCAGACACCGGTTACTGCCCACGCGTAACATTATAAATCATAGAAATGCAATCTAAAATGATAATGTATTCGAGATCACCGATGCTAAACGATGCTGGGGTCAGGGGAGTGGAGGCGGGGAAGGAAGTAATGAAGATAGGGGAGGAGAGAAAGAGAGAGAGAGAGTGTGTGTGAGAGAGAGAGAGAGTGTGTGTGAGAGAGAGAGAGAGAGAGAGAGAGAGAGAGAGAGAGAGAGGGGGATGAGGAAGCAAGGAAAAGAAGGAGGGAGAGAAAGAGAGAAAGAGAGGTAGTGACAGAGCAGAAGAAAAAGAAGGGAAAACAAGAAGAACAAGAACAAGAAAATGAAGAAGAAGAAGAAGAAAAAGAAGACTACTTATCGACAGTTAGGAAATGAAAACAAACTTGGTAATGTCTTGGGTCGACTGCAAGGAAGCATAATTAGGGACTTTTAGATTCGCACGAAGACAACGTGGATTGCTACGATCGACGTCCTTTTAATGCACGGCCTTGAATGGACGTTACACGTATCAATCCACGCAAATCTAAAAGTCCCTATTATGACATGGTTCCTCACTCCTGGATCATCGAGTTCATGGTGAATGGAGAACGAAGTTGGAAACCAACGGTGAAGGGCTCGGAGAGAGCAGTATCAACAGTTTCTTTCAAGCCGATAGTCTATTTCCACTGCTGTCCGTGATGGCAATGGCACCATTAACACAGGTTTATTAAAAGATCAAGACTTGGATATGAATTAAAAAACAAGGCAAGGATATATAAATCATATGTTCAATATGGATGATTTAAAGCTGTACGGCAAGTCGGAAGATGACGTAGAATCTGTCATCGAATTGTTCGAATCTTCAGTACAGACATCGACATGCAGTTTGGGCTGGGTAAATGTGATCACTCTAGCTATACGGACAGGTAAAACTACAAAGGGCAGCACCTTCTGAATGAAGAACGTAAAAGAGATCATAGCAATAGACCATTTTCGTAAACCAAATTTAATACATAAGTCTTTGTGAAGTGCCTCAATACAAATTATTTCTTTTACCTGATAAGAATAATAGTATTTCAATAGTCAGAATGCAAACTGCATTTATTAAGTGTTGCTATAGGTAGGTCTTGCCATTATGTATGTCCTACATGGCAACAACTAACGTATGCAGTTCGGATTCTGTCTATTGAAATACTATTATTCTTATCAGGTGAATGAAATAATTTGTATTGAGGCAATTCACAAAGACTTATGCATTAAATTTGGTTACATTACGAAAATGGCCTATTGAGAAGGAAGGAGATTATAGTCCAGTAGACGGTACCATATGTCATGTACATGACCTGGAAAAGTTGATAAGTACAAGGTTTTTTGGTTGAATGGTGTTCTAGATGGGTATTGAAGTAAATTCAGCTTGGTTGCCAGCTTGGCAACCTTGAGCAACTTTTTTAATAGCCATATGAGCATAATCATCTTATTAGCATATGTGCAATATGTAATAATGTTGCTAATCTCAATCCAGGAAGCCTGAAAACATGCATAATATGACTTTTCAAGGGTTTTATAGGACAAGGAATTCATTTATGACACCAATTTTTATGTTTAAGCAATACAATTGTCTTAAACAGCATAATTAGCATAATATGTACAATATATGGACTTCATTATCATTGATTATCCTTAAAGCCTAAAAATGGTGCAATGCAACATTGTAAATGACCTTTTGAAAGACTACACAATAATTCATTAGAAGATATTCCATGTAGATGTCGTATAATTAGCCTAATTAGCATATACACTGTATGTGCAATATGTAATAATGTTGCTAATCTTACTCAAGGAAGACTGAAAACATGGATAATATGACTTTTCCAGGGTTTTGCATGACGAGGGATTTAGTTGTGACACCATTTTTTTATTTTTAAGTAATGCAATTGGCTTAATATGTAATTATTGTACTAATAAGCCTAATTAGCATATATCGTCGCTGTTTTCACGAAGTGACGGTAGTGAAAAAAAATTGCATTCACTTTGCGTTACGATTTTCCTCACTACCGTCACTTCGTGAAAACAAGGACGATATGTAGAATATTAATTATTTTGGACTCTATTTAGCTTCACAAATACGTAGTGGTTATCTTGGTTGCAAGGCAATGTTGTCGAACCTCATGAAATGTGAAGGAAATGACGGGGTCATCCATACGCATTGAAGGATGGGCTTTAGTCATTGGATTTAGAGAGACTGTCGGAAACACACTGAAGATGGTAAATCAGATGATAATGATGGAATTGATGATGTGGTGAGACAGGTACATACATATGCCAGGGATGTTGAATAGAGCAAACTATGATCTGTCTATGTTTACCAAAGCCAGAACCATTGAGAGTACAAGCCCGACGTTGCTCAAGCTTGTGGCAGAATTCCTGGAAAAGTCATAATTATTATGTTTTCAGGCTTCCTGGATTAAGATTAGCAACATTATTACATAATGCACATATACATGCTAATTAGGCTAATAATACGACATCTACATGGAATATCTTCTCATGAATTAATGATTAGTCTTTCAAAAGTGATGTACAATGTTGCATTGCACCATTTTTAGGCTTTATAGATAAACAATGACAATGAAGTCTATATATTGTACACATGCTTATTAGCTCATTATGCTCATTGTGATATTTAAGACAACTGCAGACTTGGAATCAAATACTGATGTCATAAATGAATCCCTCGTCATAGATAACCCTTGAAAAGTCGTATTATCCATGTTTTCAGGCTGCCTGGATTGAGAATAGCAACATTATTACATATTGCACATATATGCTAATTAGATTATTATGCTAATTATGTTAATTATACTACATATACATGGAATATCTTCTCATGAATTAATGATTAATCTTTCAAAAGTGATTTACAATGTTGCATTGCACCATTTTTAGGCTTTAAAGATAAACAATGATAATGAAGTCCATATATTGTACATATTATGCTAATTATGCTATTTAAGACAATTGTATTACCTAAACATAAAAATTTGTGTCATAAATTAATTCCTTGTCATAGAAAACCCTTGAAAAGTCGTATTATGCATGTTTTCAGGCTTTCTGGATTGAGATTAGCAACATTATTACATATTGCACATATGCTAATAAGATGATTATGCTAATATGGCTATTAAAAAAGTTGCTCAAGGTTGCCAAGCTGGCAACCAAGCTGAATTTATTTCAATACCCATCTAGAACACAAATCAACCAAAAAACCTTGTACTTAACAACTTTTCCAGGTCTGAAAAACTTCTACAGGACTATTACAAATATCTAGGCGTACACGAGACAGATCGATTCATGGTCTTTGTTTCAAGTGTCAAGTTTATTTGTTCCACATTTTACAAGAAATATAGACAGACATATCAAATCGAAATTATACAAACATTTATATACATGAAGTATGAGCACGTCTCAATTACACTCGATTCATATGATAGGTTAATTAGAATGTGAGGAACCTATTAAAAAGCCGTGCTTGTATATATAGGTTCCTGATAAAATAGAATTGTAGATGAAAAACCGTAGCAGAAGAGAAAGACGTAATTTAGAGGGGGATTTTAAAACACAATGGAATAAAAATATTTGTTTACAAAATTTGTTTCTACTTGTCGAATGGTAATTCGAACATCATTATGTTTAACTTATACGAAAGGGTGTTTAAATTCAACCCTGGTAGTATTACAATTCAAAATAATATTATAACAAATAATGTAACAGACCATAAGAGTTGAAATAGATTCGGAAAAGAGAATTTTGGAATGTCAATAATTTATGAGAATGTGTTAAATCACGAAATGGATATGGTGATTAGTAAATAATTTCTTCATTAGACTATTCTTTTTTATTCTCTCTCTCTCTCTCTCTCTCTCTATCACTCTCTCTATAATAATATTTTATCTTGCCAAAACGTCCACTTTATACTTTTGTTTTTGCCATATCATATTTTGTATGATATTGAGTATGTCCAAAATATCTTTAACAGTTCTGCATTTCTTTGCAAACAATAACAAATCCTTTTAGCCATGAGTATGATCGCTCCGGATGTTGGGGTACAGATTAAAACCATGCCAATTTCGTATACGTCATAAATGACCCATATATATAGGCATACTAGCATACATTACAAACAGGGCATTTGTGATCAATACTGTAGCTTTGTAGCGTGACCCTCAGTGAGTTCAAAAATTCAACCTCGCACTTTAACGTGCTGTCCGCAATATACACACAATAGAAAAATAACGCTTTGTTGAGTCACAAAAACGTTGTCAGCTCGTATGTTCATTTACTTGCGTGTAAACACTGGCCTTGTATTATACTGTGATACTCGATCTCCTACGTTATTAGTTGAATGCTATCAATTTCATTGCTGCTGTTGTGGGCGGGCAGAAGTTTGTGTAGTATCAGTCTGACTGTACTTTGGTGGACTTTCACAACGAGCTCCAATCTATTTGATTGAAATTATCATCGACTCAAACTCTGCACATCGGTGAAAGTGATATTAAAGGGCGACTCGTCGAAACCATCATGTACCGCATCATACCGGAGTAACAGAATTATTATCCCTAATAAGCCCATGCGAAGCGATAATTGAGGACAAGCCAAGTTGATCGACAGCCAACGCCAGTTCTGACAACTTGCTACCCATGTTAACTCGAACAAACACCGGATGATTTACGACCTAATTTTCACTCGTAAAAAAAAACTTTTTGATAAAAAATGTCTACTCGTAGTAGATCTTGTTCGTGCTCGCGCCCGAAATGCTCCGATTTTGGGCTAGGAGGAGTGTCCCCATCCGTGTACGTCACAACTCAGGTCAGTAAATAATCCCACTTATTTTCACCCGGAGCATATACCGAAGTGTGACGTCACAATGGTCAAATTGTCAAGGTTGCTGGTTACAAACAATTATTTTGCGCTATATGGCCAAGAATGTATACGACATGTTAAGTAGCGTTATACTTATAGTTCCATGTTGAGACATCTTTGATTGACTGCACTTGGTGAAAAGAGAAGGGCCGCTAGCTAGCCTAACTACCTACATTCTTCAAACATCATGAAGGGTACCTCTCCCTCCAAGTGCGAGATCTCCTTCACCGTTATTCTCTTAACTGGAAGATCGCACAATTAAGTCTTATATTGAAATTAGTCCAAACAAAGAAACCTACAAATATTAATTCCTTTCCGAAAGAACTTTTACAGATTGGAATTCTTTGCCCCCAGAGGACCGTGCAGAGAACATTTCAAAACCCCGTTACTTCACACCCTCCCCTTATCGATGCATGAACTGTAATTCGTATAATAATCCGTCTTGTAACTCCCCCCCCCCCTCCCCCCTTCGATATAGGTGCTCTCGCAATGGCTGTAACCACGCCCCACCACTGTTTACAATTGTGTGTGTATCGTGGGGGAACTGCTGTGTTATGACTAAGTTGGATTGATATTTTGGTACAATAAACTTTCATGAATTTAGACCTACCCACAAGTAGTTCAAATATTTGCGAAAGATATTCAAAGCAAAGTAAGGTTAAAATGACGACATTTCAGAAATATTTCAAATTCTTTCCATTGCAGTCAATTACACGCGATAACAAAATAAAACTGTACAAGATAATGATGTTATATGAAAGGCAAGGAGAATAAGAACATCTTGACTCCTGCCCCTACTAGAATTCGTGTCTGTATTACAGGGGCGTATCTACTCTCTAGGAATTATTGGCCCCTGCCCAAATTTATCTACGTACATTAACAGTTACTACTGTACAAGTGAGTGAGGAACGCGAAGGAACAATATATTTTACAAATACAAATTCGTTTGTAATCATAGAGGCGTATGGGCATGTTGTCATGAGGGAGGCGGGGGGTGGGGGGAGGGGGGGGGGCCTTGAGGCCTGTAGGTTAAATATCAATCACCCTTAATACGAATTTCACGAGGATGCGAAGCGATTAAGCAAAAAAACACTTTTAATATGTTAACTACAGAGATTTGATAGGCTAAAAGTTTGTGCGCGCGTGAAAGTTTTATATTGTTACGTCGTCAATAAGCCAGTTTTCATGCACTTGTACTCGAGTGCATTTTGGAGGCCACGGTTGTTGTTTTATTTAAAAAAATAATAAAATTAAAGGGACTTGGTGACATTGTTCGGATGAGAGAAAATGGTGCTAAGGTAGTGACTTCAATGCTAGATGCACAATTAAAGAGAATCTGAACATTTGAGTGAAAACAGACCATTATTAATGATAACAATTGGGAAAAACTTATCTGATCGATTCCTTAATTCTCCCAATTATTTTATTACAATTATTTTGATTACATTTTAGGTGAATAAGAATCACGATGAAGCAATAAATTTGCTCTATATACTATGACAGCCATTTAAGTGTTGAAAGATTTTAAAAGCCTGTCTTATGTCTTATCTTCATGGAAAACGGTTGGGAAAATTCAAAAATGGTTGGGAGAATTTACTGCTAGAGTCTGTTGCCCATGGTTGCACAGTGCCGCCTTCTAAGAAAGCCATAAATATCTTTGTGGTTTGAGAATTTTTTCAGGATTCGTTTGCATGTTAGAGGGTTAGTACAGTAGAAGGAATTTAAAAAGTAGCCTCTCATACAGAAATTACGCAATTTTGTTCATCAACCTTCAACAATGTTACCAAGTCACTTTAAAAATAAATACTACTACAGTCAAACCTTCTTTAGTGGCCACCTGTCTACAAAGACCACCTGTCTATAAAGACCACATTTTTTGTTTCCCTTGAAAATGGTTTCTCATTGAAACATGTACTAAAGGAACCTGTCTACAAAGACCACTTTTGTGTTTCCCTTGGGTGGTCGCTATAGACAGGTTTGACTGCACTACTACTACTACTACTACTACTACTACTACTACTACTACCACTACTACCACTACTACGACTACTACTACTGAATTTTATTTTGGCTAATGCTACTCTACACACTTTTATTCCCGACAGTGCCCGATGCACTACGGAGTATACCTGGCCTACCGTCTCCTGATCACCCTCTATCTCTTGGGCTACTTCCTCTATGTCTTCATTATTTCCGTTCGACCTGGAGGCCCGTTCGGCGGGTACTTCTTCATCTACCTCACCAACTGGGGCTACATCTTAATGCTGGTGTACCAAATCTGCGCCCTGTGGAACATCATCGTCTATGCGGCCTTCATGAAACCTGCAGGCTGGACTTCTGATGGTAAGTCACAGCGCGTTTCGTGTTGGGTGCCCGCCCCCTCCCCCACCCCCAACCAGTGTTATTTAGGGTACGCATATGCATGTTCCCTCCTTTCGAAAACACCCCCCTAAGTCCGGTGTGTAAAGTCAATACGGGTCGGATTTTTGTGTACTACGAGCCGGACTTTAGGCGTGACAAGTACCCCTTTACCGGACATTTTGGGAACACGCATGCGGTCCCTCCGACCCCGGAGGGGGGGGGGGGTGGGGGAGTGATAGAGGGATATAGAGACAGCTCAATACAGAATATTGTATACAGTTGCTAATTTGAAGGAATCTAGATTTGAATAGCCTGGCAATTTATGAAACACCTTGTTGTCTAAAGATATCGTCAAATGATGTATTTAATTATCTATTTTTTTTCAGACGTCCCTTGGTATTTCTTTCACCGCGGCCAGTGGTTGCTCTTTAACATGTACGCTTCCGTCGCCATCCTCCTCTCCCTCCTGTACTGGGGCGCCCTCTACAATCCCGGGACGGTCGACCTGTACTACGACATCAACTTCCATACCCTCAACGGGATCGTCGCCCTTATCGAGATCTTCCTCTCGGCGATGGTCATTCGCATCCTGCACTTCATCTACCCGTTCATGTTCTCCGTCGCATATGTTGTCTTTGCTGGGATATATTACGCAGCCGGGGGCACCGACGAGGAGGGAAACCCGTCCATCTATTCCATTCTCGACTTTGGGGCCAATCCGGGTCTCGCGGCTGGACTCGCCATCGGGGCCTTGGTCGCTGTCGTGGTCGTTCATATCCTGATCGTTTGGGGACTCCATAAGTTGAAGGTCTTGATATTCGATAGATGCTGCCCATCATGTTTCCCGAACGAAAAAGTTGAAAATAGAGATCTCGAGATGGAAGGCGAATCCCATCAACTCAAAGTTTAAGTCGCGGTATTGTTACTGATATTGCCGCAACCACTGAAATTCATTTGAAAAATAAATTGCTGCACGATAAACAACCGCAATGTCTAATACATGTATATTCATATACGTGCGTGGTGAGGTTTTCCTCTTTTTTTTGGGGGGGGGGGGGGGGGGGAGGGGGGGGGGAGCTTCAGCCAACTCAGGAAAAATTATCATATCACCCGAATCCTGGCAAACAGTGGTGTTGTACAGTTATACCATAGTATATTTACATGAGAAGTTACTTCTAAAGGCTATGAATAGCTTTGCAATATACACTCTAAAAACTTAAATGTTGAATCACAATTTAAAAGGGCGGAGGATTGACCACTTTTTTCTTAAAAATGGTAGATTGTTTCTTTTAACATGCTAGATTAAACCTTTTTGTAGCAGTGGCGTAATGAGCAAAAACATTTGGGGGGGCTGACAAAAAAAATCCGCAGCGCCCCACTCTAACATACAGGCCCCGCTGAACGTTTCGCAAAGTGGGGTCTAGGGGCAAAGCTCCGGCGCGCCGCGGCGGGGGTCAAGGGGCGGAGCCCCCGAAGCTCAAGGGGATGGGCATCAGTGGCGGAACTAGGAATTTCTTACCGGGGGGAGGGGCACAAAATGGCATGGGGTTAAATATATGTAAAACGATGAAGCGACAGAATGAGGCTTTAGCTGCAATGGAGTGGAGCGACCAAGCGGGGGTGGGTCTGGGAGGGGGTTCCGGCCCCCTCCCAGAGTAAGAAGCATTTGCAATTTTAGAACCAAATTAGACGCATTTTCAGGCACTTCCTGGAGTAATATGACGTAAAATTGCTTTCTCCTACCGCTTCCAAGAGTAGGGATCTTTTGCAATTTGAGAACCACATTTGGCGCATTAATGTCCACCGGCACTTCCTGGAAAAAACGAGGCCTTCTGATTGGTTAGAAGTTAGAGAAAAGTGATCTGCCACGTCTTGAGACGTTGTATATGCTTTGATGCCGCACAATGCACAAAGACGGTGGTCCGGTACTTCATCAGTAGTACTTGCAAACAATTTCTCGAGTGTATAAACTTTATAGTTATCAGGGGCGTCGCTAGATCTTTGTCAGTGGGGGAGTGGGAAGGGTGTAGAGGCCACCGATTACCGACAAACCGAGCAACCAATTACCGACAAATATATTAATGCCAATATCCAAATGTCTACAAATTTAACCCTATAAACCCGGGGCCAGGACTCTTTGACACTTCATTCAATTATTATAGAAAGAAGACGATCCGTTGTATCGTTTTCGACTCTTGATTCTTGTTTGGATCCAGTTCCCCCCCCCCCCCCCCTCCCGCGCGAAGCGCGGCAGTTTTGACGTTTTATTAAAATTATTACTCTTAACCCTTGTCTGAATTCATTTTCGCCCATCCCGCGCGAAGAGCGGAAGCTTTGACGATTCATTAAAGTATTACTCTTAATCCTTGTCTGAATTCATTTTCGCCTATCCCGCGCGAAGCGCGGAAGCTTTCACGTTTCATTAAATTATTAGAGAAAGAAGACATTCGTTGTATCGTGCCTTGTCTGAATTCAGTTCCCCCCCCCCCGCGCGGAAGCTTTGACACTTCATTAAATTATTAGAGAAAGAAGACGATTCATTGTACCGGTTCCGTTTCTTAATCCTGGTCTGAATTAACTTTCGCCCATTTCGCGCTAAGCGCGGAACCTTTTACGTTTCAATAAATTATTACTCTTAATCCTTGTCTGAATTCATTTTCACCCATCCCGTGCGAAGTGCGGAAGCTTTCAGCTTCATCAAATTATTAGAGAAAGAAGACGATTCGTTGTATCGTGTTCTTGTCTGTATTCAGTTCCACCCCCTTCCCGCGCGAAGCGCGAAACCTTTGACACTTCATTAAATTATTAGAGAAAGAAGACGATTCATTGTACCGGTTCCGACTCTTAATCCTTGTCTGAATTCATATTCGCCCATCCCGCGCAAAGCGCGGAAACTTTAACGTTTCATTAAATAATCAGAAAAAGAAGACCATTCGTTGTATCGGGTTCTTGTCTGAATTCAGTTTCCCCCCTCCCGCGCAAAGCGCGGAAGCTTTGACACTTCATTAAATTATAAAGAAGGAAGACGATTCGTTGTACCGTTCTCGACTTTTAATCCTAGTCTGGATTCAGTTTCCCCCCCCCCCCCCCACCCCCGCCGAAGCGCGGAAGCTTTGCCGTTTCATAATATTATTAGTGAAAGAAGACGATTCGTTGTACCGTGCACTACTCTTAATCTTGTCTGAATTCAATTTCCCCACTGGGCCCCTCAACGGTACATGTGCAGTGTTACATGATGTAAGTATGGAACGCCCGGCAGTGCGTCTCAGTTGCTTCTGTAAAGGAGTTTTTTTTTTTTACTAGTGTTACTGTTAGTGGCCACGGCCCCTTAGTGACTATTAAAAAAACATATGGCCGGCGCTTCCTGGCCATTTGGGAATGTATCAGTTTGCAACAGAAATGGAGAAACGCGCATTTTGTTGAAAATCATGTGATATCACGAACATTTATACATCACTTGTATATGGAATTGAAAATAAGTCATGGTTCAATTTTATTTGGGGGGGGGGGGCTGGCGCTCCCCCCCAAGCCCCCCCCCCCCCCCCCCCACCAGTACGCCAGTGCTTTGTAGTGTATTGGATCCAGCATGTTCAAAGTGGTAATCTCCATTGGTTAACTGCATACAGGTATGTAATGAGTCTGTAATGTAAAATGTATTGAAATTTGTACAAATTCTCAATTTATCAGACATTTAACACTACAAGGAGACATGGCCCCAAATGACCTTATAACCAAATACCTCTTTAAAACAAAACAATTATCAAAACCAAAAAATATCTATATATTTATGCAACATTTGTTATGATATATTTGCAAAGTATTCTTATAACCTTTTTTTTGTTTGAATTAATTTTGATCAACATTCTATTAACTCATAGCCTGCCATGAGGCTGCATGCACGCTAACTATTGAGTGCCATGTGCGTGCAATGCAGCATTCGTAATAGCAGTTATTGTTCATACTCATTGGGCTGTGCTATGTGTTTTGCACTCGCCATTCATAGAACCATCGCGTTAATCAGATTATCTCCGAAACAACCTGGAACAATGGGGATTAGCCCTGTGGCACGATAAGAGTTAATATCCAATTTTTTTCGATTCTGCATATGGATTTGCATATTAAACCAACGTCACAATTGTACACATTAATATGAAATAAAGGTAAACTTCTTCTGCGATAGCAGCACCCTCTGGCAAATACGCGTAGGTGGATGCAAATCTGCACCAAAATTGCACCCTTATTTCTTAGTTTGTAGAATGAAGGGTGTGAAACAAAACTTGGAATTCTATATGAATCTGTTCGCATTCTTTTGGGGGAAATAAGAAATCAATGATATCATGTATACAAACATTGAAGGAATTATATCCACAAATGTTTGGGTACTGTTTTACCAATATGTGTCCACAAGATAGCAATATTCAAATGATTAAAATACTCGTTACTCTCATAACGTCTGTCTTACATTCCCCATTTTGTTATTGTTGCTGTTGGTATCAATATCTTATTTCTTCTCTCCCGCGTTTGTTGAAAGCATGTAATTCTTCAACTTACCCCATATGGAACTTGCTCGTGGCCGCGTTGGGATTATACTTAGATAAGAAGGGTTCAAGATTCAAAGGCTTCAGAGGTGACCCCGGGGTTATGCCCCTCCTCCCCAAATTTCGAAAATCGCTTTAAAACAATGATTTTAACGTTGTCTATTGAGACTGAGGAAATGAGTGCATAAACGTTCATGATCACTGATGACATTATACACTGAGCGAATTATCGGCGGGCGCGATTTTCAAATTTTCGGGAGCAAAAAAAAAAATTAGTGCTCCTTACCCCCCCCCCCCCCCCCCCCCTTCGCTTATTCACCGGCTGGCTGTTTTGCCGCTAAATATATACTCACGAAAGTTGTATACAAAATCTGTTTCTAAATGTCGAATAATAATTCTAACATCATTATTTTCAACTTAAAGATTAACTCAAGTTCTGGTTAAAAAAAAAAAAAAATCTCACAGAATCGAACGAAACTTACACTGAATGTTCAAGACTACAAATAAATGACATGTGCCAAACAATTTAGGAAGAAAATGTATACTGGCTGAGTAATGAGCATAGAAAGACAAGGACATGAAGGTAGTACTACCCCCGACACCATGTCCCATATATAGCTTTCTGTGTACAGTGCTTGTTACTTTACCAAGACTCGGCCAAATTTATTATGATTTTGATGACTCCAGAACCTTGCAGTGCACACCAATACTTACATGCTACATGATCAACTGTTTCTGATCCATTCCACATCTTTTCTTTCACAATGCAATCGCATTACCAGAACTCACCTTTATCTTTAAAGACCAAGTCCACCCCAAAATTAATTTAGTTTTAATAGATGCAGAAAAACAAGAGAAAGAAAGCCAAAAGAATTGAGTAAAATCGGATAACTAATATGGAAGTTATGAATTTTTGAAAATACTATGAAAACAATGGAAATCCTTACACAAATTGCCAATTTGTTTATCAGTTTGTGACCTCATGTCCTCACTATTTATCAATTGCTTTATATATCTTTATCCTATCAATTTCCCTTTTTATCCTCAAAACTTGATTTCCCCATGCCTCTGCAGAGGTTATATGATTGCACTATATTGCGTGCATGACAGTTCACAAAATCTTTTATGAACTTTGAAGAACAGTACTGAATCTACTGATACTATTTTCTGAATATTTTATTTTCATAATTATTGATTTTTGTATAAAAAGTTTATCAAAATTCAAATTTTTCATGATTTAACTGAGAAAAAAACTCTACATTATTACATCCACACAAAAACATATTACTATCAATGTCAGTAAAATGCTGGTGTGAGGAAATAAGATTCTTGGGGAAAAATGGGAAATTTATATTATTAATATAAAGAAAACAATTAGTGGATAGTGAGGCAATGACGTCACAGACTCACGAGTGAGTTGCCAATTTGTCTTGCGATTTTCAAAGTTTTTCATGTCATTAAAAATTCGTAACTTTTTTATATTAGTTATCGGATTTTACCCAAACTTTTTTTGATTGGTTTGTCTGATTTTTCTGCTTCTATTGAATTTTTTTTTTTTTTTTATGGAGTGGCCTTGCCCTTTAAACGAAGGGGTGTTATCAAATGGAATGGCCCTGGCACTCCTATTTAATCCAACCCTGTTAATATAAAAAAAAAAAAAAAATTATGAACGATAATGTAACAGATCATAAGTCTTTGAAAAAAATCCGGAAAGACTATTTTTGGAATGTCAATAACTTTTTAGAATGTGGAATCGCGAAATGGTTATGATGATAAGTAAATAATTTCTTCATTTATTAGACTATTTTTTTTCTTCTCCGAAAACAATCACCTTCTCCTTTTCTGTCACACAGACTCTCCATTGTATTATGCGGATAAGGATTTAGGATAAAAGTAATTTCTATATCATTTTATTTGGGGAAAAATAAGTTCATTATTTCACTATTCACTAGATGTCACCTCTGTCAATCTCTCTCTCGCCAAAACGTCCACTTTAAACTTTTGTTTTTTGCCCTATCATTTAGGCGGTGTAACACAGAGGCCAAAAATCCGGATTGTAGTTATCCGGATTTTAGTTATCCTCTTAATTGCTGTCTGTCATTAATTATCCCTTCAAAAATCATCTAACAAAGCAAGCAAATTCTCCCTTGAAAGGATTTTTCAAGGGATATTTTAAGGGATTTTTCTGTGTGACACCGCCTATTGAGTATGTCCAAAATATCTTTCAATTCTGACTTTGCAAACAATATAAATCCTTTTAGCCATAAGTATGATCGTTCAGGATGTGGTGATACAGATTGAAAATCATGCCAAACGTCGTATACGTCATAAATAACCCATAGGTACATAGCTAGCCTACTAGCATACATTACAAACAGGGATATTTGTGATCAATACTATTATAGCATTGTAGCGTGACCCTCAGTGAGTTAAAAAAATAAACCCCACACTTATTACGCAATATACACACAATAGAAGAAAAAAAACGCTTTGTTGAGTTACATAAACGTTGTCAGTTCGGAACGTCGTATATAATTACATATAGGCCTACTTGCGTGTAAACACTGGCCTTGTATTATGGCACTGGTTTTTTTAACTTATACCAAATGTGTCCACAAATGGGTCCAAAATGAAATTATGTTTACTCACTTCAAACTTGTATTTTTAGGATCAGGACTAATCATATTTTTGATAAATGCAAATTCTGGACCTTAATCTATCTCCTTATTTATTCACCAGATATGAATACTTTGAGTTTTTACAATTTTATTGTGAACTATAGCATATGTAATAATGGTGATATAAAACTCATTTGCTATTAACTACACCTTTAAATATGTTGGGTCTTTAAGAATATGTTTCAGAGATTATTCATGCAAATTGTTGAGTTTCTATCTTGAAAAATACAGATTTTGTATCCCTTGGAAGTGAAAAATAGCTCTAAATTAGGGTTTTGACAATTACAAGTTTTTATTTCAATAGGTAAAATGCTTTTTTCTTAGGTCAAACTTATTTTATTATAACAACTGATGATATAAGGGAAATACATGCAAAAAAATTGGGAACCAGTGCATTGCCTAATAATTTTCATATGGCACACCACTGATGTTTCGGACGTTACACACTGTTAACATTATAACTTTATTCAAGTTAATTACTTTTCTTTAGGTATTATTGACCTCAGTTACATTAATTGTTTGTAGAAAAATACTTCTGTAACATTTATCGAAAACAATTATGTAGTTTTAATTAGTTTAGCACATACATGTATACCAAGTTTGTCCTTATCGACCACTCAATTTATGTAAGGTATATTATTCATTTCAAGAACGTGTACCGGTAGTTAAAAATGCTTATGTGATCTAACAGAGTGAAATATAAAGCTAATAGCAATTGTAGTCATCAAAACTCCTTAGAAAATTCACTTAGAAACATACTCTTTATTGCATGTTATGAACAACAGTGTGAAATGTATACTATGGTTTGTTTCGGATGTTACACGATGTTAACATTTCAATGAGATCATAAATTTCTACAAACTCTACAATATAGATGTTTAATCAGCTTGCTAATGTTCTTTGCCTTCAACTATATAGTGTGTCATTCAATAATATCACTAACACATACATGTATGTAAGCACTGAAACATTGACAAATCTTTAAAAAAATAAAACTATAAAAAAGTACCCCCAGTCATGTAAGTACGGTAATAAGAAATAAGTGAATCCTAATGTATGAAAATCTCGAGAATGAGACATTTTTGATGTATTTTAAAATTGTGTATGTTTTAGGTTATAATACTACTGTTACAATCATCCTTTACCACTATTTGTATTAGGAGGCTGTTTCAAACGACAATATGTTTTAATGCTCTTAAATAAGTATTTATTTATTTATTTATTTAATTGATGACCGATTGATGACTGGATGGATGGATTGATTGGTTGGTCGGTTGGTTGTTTGATAGATCTTAACTCTTGCTGTGCCGATATCACAGGTGACAAACAATATACAGTGTAGGTTAAACATGTACCGTATTTGCCGGCGATAAGGCAGCAGCGCCGCACCCCCAACTTTGACATTTCGTAGAGGAAAAAAAACAAAAACGGACAGCCCATTTATATTTTACACTAGTGTAGGGTTGCGGTTGTAACATATAATTCCTAGCACTCTTAACACGGAGGCAGCCCAGCAGACATGTTGTAGGCTTGATAACTACTGGCTAACTGACCAGGTTTTTAATGTGTAAAAGCATTACAGCATTCTATGTAGCATTCCACATACATTCCATGCAAAGTAGAATAATTCAATAAATATTCATATAGTCCCATACAAGTATAAATCAACATCACAAAGTATTCTTGAATATTCAAACATAAACAAAGGGTATATATTGAATATTCATAGTATATGTAAATTATACTATATAAGCTTGACTGCATCAGGTGAACATTGAAACCAATGAGAGAGAGAGATAGACAGATGAAAAGATGGTGGATGAAAAGGGTGAATGTGAATGAGGGATGACCTATTAAATATGAAAGGGATGAATCATGGATATGAAGGGGAGTTTCAGAAGTTCAAAATAAATCCCTACACTAGCTTATACATTTTGTATGTATGCATACATTTGAGGAAAATACTACATGTATATGTTTAGGATCATTAAATAAGGTATTACTGGTAATGCCCTTTTCTTTTATACATGTATGTACTTTCTACACAGATTAGTTACGTGTACTGAGTGCCCTTTTTAAAAGGTATTTTCAAATGAAAATCCATATTTCCCATAAATTTTTAGAAAAACATTTTAATTTGCTTGAGTTTATCAACTTTATATACCTGTATCATACCCGTGTCATGTACATGTACACTGGGTATTGCTTAAGTGGGTGATTTTGAGCTTTTGTAACCTACCAATTAGTTTAGATTGACCATACAATCTTTGGTTATATGACATAATTTGGAACAACCTCTGTAAAAGTGAAAACGTGATGATTTGCAAACACACAGCAATGTAAATAGCAAGAGAAGAGGTTGAAAAATTGAAATGTGCTATTCGCACATCTATCTTTGCCCCTCATTTGAACTAGTTAAAGTATGAAAATGTCTGTTAACAGTTTAATGTAACATCCGAAACGTGCTAACAGCATAACAGAAAGTGCTGTTAAAATGGCTGAATAATTTTTATGAGTCACTTTTATTGAGATTTTTTCTGATAAATTACAATTAAGGATATACTAAAGCAGCCAGGAATGCCTTGCACCGCAAAGTGTGGCTTCAATATTTATGTTTTATAAGTCAATTTTGCAGAAAATTTAGATATTTTACGGAAAATTTGAGTTTTTGCATCATATTTCTTCATATTTTTATATTTAGATCTAAATGAAATTATCAAAATAGTGGTTTTAACAGGAGTGTGCATTGTGAAATCGTAACTTGCACATATGATCGAAAATTAGTTGAAATTTGCAAACTATGTGTTAACAATCAAATAGTGTAACGTCCGAAACACCCTTCTTGAGTTTACACAAAATTATTGGATTTGAAAGACCTGATTTGTGTTTTGACTTGTGTTAAGACTTATAATAACTTATTTCATAATGATTTATTCACTCCAGATACCTTAAAATATGGATTATTATCATTTTATTGGTATTTTTTGTTTCGGACGTTACATTTGTTTCGGACGTTACAACTGTTAACGGAAAATTGGTTTTAACTATAAAATAGTATTGTAGTAATGTATTGCAGATTTCTTTGTTTTGGTGGGTAGCTGCCATGAGAAATTAACAAAATATTATGATAGATATATCCTGCTGTTCATATATTTTCTGCTACTTCAACCTTAAAATTGTTTCGGACGTTACAAAACTGTTTACGGAAAATGAGACGACTTTTTCAAATTTTGAGTATATTTCTAACATAAGCGCTACTATAATTAAATTATATTTTCTTTTAATATAATCACTTGGAGCAACTAATAAACTTACTCAAACCATATACAATCTCATTAATTTGTTGTTCTAGTGGGTTAAATGAGGGTCTACATTGTTTACGGAAAATGTAACGTCCGAAACGCCATTTTCAATTGCACTTTTCCATTAAAATAGGGGAGTTGATTCAGATTACTGTTAAGTTTCTTTAAGATCCACTCATGCTCATTAATCATCAATAGAAAAAAAACATATTGTTTGTGGCTATATATTTTGTTCAGCTCCGACCAAAATGGCATGTCAATTTTGTTACAAAATTCCGTAAACAATTTGCTGTTCAGGGATACCTCATGCGCATAAAGCAACGATGAACATTTTTCGTTAAGCTATGGGAGGTTAACCTAGGTCCATGCTACTAGAAAAAGTTGTTACTGATTTCTAGTTCTTTATCTTTGGAAAGTTTCAGGCTCTCAAAGGGCCATTTAGGTATTTGGTCATAGTTAAAAAAACCAGTGCCTTATACTGTGTTACTCGATCTCCTACGTTATTAGTTGAATGCTTTCAATTTCATTGCTGCTGTTGTGGGCGGGCAGAAGTTTATGTAGTATCAATCTGACTGTAGTGGTGGACTTTCACAACCTATTTGATTGTAATCATCATCGACCCCAATTCTGCACATCGGTGAAAGTGATAAGGGCGACTCGTCGAGACCACCACGTATCACATCATTACCACAGGGTCCAGAGTAACAGAATAATGATAATTATACCGACATAAGGTCATGCTAAAGCTATTTTTGCAGACTTACAAGCCTTACATTTTGGCGAAGTTAATCGATAGCAAACGCCAGCTCTGACAACTTGCTATTTACGACCTACTGTCGTAAAAAAAAACTTGTTGATCAAAAATGTCTACTCGTAGTAGATCGTGTACGTGCTCGCGCCCGAAATGCTCCGATTTTGGGCTTGTAGGAGTGCCCCCATCCGTCTACGTCACAACTCAGGTCAGTAGATAGTTCACCATTTGTCACCATTTAAGAGTTCTGAAGTGTGACGTCACAATGGTCAAGTTGTCAAGGTTGCTGGTTCCAAACAATTATTTTGCGCGAGCCAAGAATGACTACGACGTTAAAAAAAAGGACTGCTAGCCTCTCTTTGGCCTAACTACCTTAATTCTTCAAAGCTCATGAAACTGGTACCTCTCCGTTCAAGTGCGAGGCTAAATGCTTCAACGTATTACTCTATTAACCAGAAGATCGCACAATTAAAGGGAACCAAAACCTTCAAACTATTACGTTACTTTTTTATTGTAAAGTTTAAGATATTTGAATAAAATCTGTGAAAATTTGAACAAAATCGGGCAAAAAATAGAGGAAGTTTATAGTATAATTTGCCAATTTTTTGTATTAAATTTGATTACATTTTAGGTGAATGTAAATCGTCACAAAGAAATGAATTGGCTCTATATACCATTCCAGACAATTAAATGTCGAAAGATTTTAGAAGCCTGTCTTACATGACTTGTATGTCTTGTTTTCATGGGAAAACGTTCGGGAAAATTCAAAAATGGTTGGGAGAATTTACTGTAAGAGGGTGTTGCACAGGGACTCCTTCAAGGAAAACCATAAATATCGTTGTGGTTTTAGAATTTGTTCAGGATTTTTCAGCCCCCCCCAAAAAAAGAAAACAAAACAAAAATTAGTGTTTTTTTAAATCAATTTTTTCATCAACCTTCAACAATGTTACCGAGTCACTGATGCTGCTACTACTATTATACTACTACTACTACTACTACTTTTCCTACTACTACTACTACCGTGTGAGTCAAAAATAAGTTTACACCTAGAAATTTGCGAATTATTTTTTAAAATCATCTATGAACAGTAAATTAGTATACATCTTTTGAAAGAGTGTTTTATCCCAGATCATTTGGTATCATTTTTGTGTGGTATGTGTTCACGCTTGGATGAACAGAAGGCATTGATTGCGAGAGTGCAAAAATCGACTTGCGCCAAAGTGATGCCTACAATATGTATTATGTTGGGATTAGCGGAGTGAGAGAATGAATTAAATGTATCAAATGAAATGCATTGCAGATGCTTTTTGCAAAGGGCAAAGTCACACACACCACACACACGCGCACAAATGTTCGTTGATATATGTAGTATTTGATATTTGATATGTGTGGCATGATTAATTTTATTGGGGATGTTATTTAGATCTGCAAAGACCGAATTAATACCCAAATCCCAATTGTTTTATTCAAACATCACATTAAGCAACTTTGGCGCAAGTCGATTTTTGCACTCTCGCAAACAATGCCTCCTGTTCATCCAATCGTGAACACATACCACACAAAAATGGTACCAAACTCTTTCATAAAATGTATAATAATTTACTTTTCATAGATTATTTTTAAAATAATTAGCAATTTTCTAGGTGTAAACTTTTTTGTGACTCACACTGTATACTACTTCTTCTTTTACTTTACAACTGCTACTACTGATACTTCTAATACTACTTCTGAATTTTACTTTGTCTTATAATACTCTATAAAATGTTATTCCCTATAGTGTCCGATGCACTACGGAGTATACCTGGCCTACCGTCTCCTGATCACGCTCTATCTCTTGGGCTATTTTCTCTATTTATTCATCGTGACGGTTCGTCCTGGAGGCCAATACGGCGTGTACTTCTTCATCTACCTCACCCACTGGGGCTACATCCTAATGCTGGTGTACCAAATCTGCGCCCTGTGGAACATCATCGTCTATGCGGCCTTCATGAAACCAGCAGGGTGGACTTCCGATGATGGTAAGTCACAGCGCGTTTCGTGTTGGGTGTTACCAATTAGGAGATACACTTCTTGGTCTTACAGAGTGAGAGTGTGTAACGACAGCAAAATTCTATACAAAGATATCCGAGTAGAAGTATCTCATTGGAACTTGGTGGGACTTTGCCCCTAAAAAATTGTCTTCTTAAAGGGAGTGTAACATGGGAAATACTGGTTAACGCCATCTACGTCTCCTTTTGAACAACTGCACATAAACGAATGGACTTGATTAACTGGTTTCGCGTATTTTGCACGCAGGTGAATGCTGCTGTCGCGTCCTCCGTAGTCGTATTATACCCGATTGGCCTGGGTAGCGTAATTTTGTTTCCCACTTGAGCTCGGGACCCCCAGTATGAACTCATTTGCATACAGCCAATCAGAGCTCATCTTGTCAATAACAAGCTTTACGCGTGCTACAGATGCGAAACTCAAAACTGTGCAATGCTCTGGGCCTGGCCTTCATACGCGTACACACAGCGCCTTGCCTATTAATCAGCATGCATGGTGTGCGTGCATAGGCAGAGGCTTGCAAAAGGTTTCATTTCAGCTCTAACATTTCTACCTTTAGCAAATTTATTACAGATATACAAATATCAGCTCATCAAATTGCTGTGAACAACTGTTATTTAGCACTAAGTTACAATCACTCTACCGATCAAGGATAGGCCTTTCTCGTCATCGAAGCCATTATAGGGACTCATTTCAGCTTATCAAATTGCTGTGAAGAACTGTTATTTAGCACTAAGTTACAATCACTCTATCAATCAAGGATAGGCCTTTCTCGTCATCGAAACCATGATAGGGACTCATTTCTAAAGATTTTACGGTTGAGAATTTATCATAGATCTAGACTATATTATACACCTCTAAAAGGCTCTAATAATATCAGCTTATGAAATTGCTGTGTAAAGTTATTACTTAGCGCTAGATCTAAATTTAAATTACTCTAGCAATCAAGGATAGGCCTTTCTCGTCATCGAGGCCACTATATATAATAGGGACTCATTTCTAAAGATTTTAGGGTTGAGAAATTATTATAGATCTAGACTATATTATACACCTCTAAAAGGCTCTAATAATATCAGCTTTATTTTGTTGGAATTCTTACCTGAGAACATCACAGCAATTTCTTAAGCTGATATTATTAGAGTCTTTTAGAGGAGTAGATCTATAATAAATTGTTCAACCATAAAATCTTTAGAAATTAGTCCCTATATAATTATAGTGGCTTCGATGACGATAAGGCCTATCATTGATTGCTAGAATAATTTAAATTTAGATCTAGCGCTAAGTAATAACTTTACACGGCAATTTCATAAGCTGATATTATATTAGAACCTTTTAGAGGTGTATAGATCTATGATAAATTCTCAACCGTAAAATCTTTAGAAATGAGTCCCTATAATATATAGTGGCTTCGATGACGAGAAAGGCCTATCTTTGAGTGATAGAGTAACTGTAACTTAGTGCTAAATAACAGTTCTTCACAGCAATTTAATAAGCTGATATGTGTAGATCTGTAATAAATTTGCTAAAGGTAGATAATTTATGTTAGAGCTGAAATTAAACATTTGCATGCTGATATATAGGCAAGGCGCTGTGTGTACGTGTGTAAAACCCAGGCCCAGAGCTTCGCTTGTTAAAGCTTGTTATTGACAAGATGATCTCTGATTGGCTGTATGCAAATGAGTTCATACTGGGGGTCCCGAGCTCAAATGGGAACAAAATTACGCGCCCGGGTAGGGCCACGGGAAAGACTGGCAATTTATGAAACACCTTGTTGTCTAAAGATATCGTCAAATGATGTATTTAATTATCTATTTTTCAGACGTCCCTTGGTATTTCTTTCACCGCGGCCAGTGGTTACTCTTCAACATGTACGCTTCCGTCGCCATCATCATCTCCCTCCTGTACTGGGGCGCCCTCTACGTTCCCGGAACGGTCGATCTCTACTACGACATCAACTTCCATACCCTCAACGGGTTCGTCGTCCTAATCGAGATCTTCCTCTCGGCGATGGTCATTCGCATCCTGCACTTCATCTACCCGTTCATGTTCTCCGTCGCATATGTTGTCTTTGCTGGGATATATTACGCAGCCGGGGGCACCGACGAGGAGGGAAACCCGTCCATCTATTCCATTCTCGACTTTGGGGCCAATCCGGGTCTCGCGGCTGGAATCGCCATCGGGGCCTTGGTCGCTGTCGTGGTCGTTCATATCCTGATCGTTTGGGGACTCCATAAGTTGAAGGTCTTGATATTCGATAGATGCTGCCCATCATGTTTCCCGAACGAAAATGTTGAAAATAGAGATCCCGAGCTTGAAGGCGAATCCCATCAACTCAAAGTTTAAGTCGCGGTATTGTTACTGATATTGCCGCAACCACTGAAATTCATTTTGAGATGAGTTTGAGTTGAGTTGAGTTAGAGTTTATTAACAACAAAAAAAATAACAAGTAAAAACACAATGTATCAAGCATGATTACATAAAATATAACAATATAACACAAGATCGATAACATTACACATGAATAATATAAATATTGTTTTACAAAGTATGTCGTATACAAATGGAATAAAATATTATGTGTACACTTTTGTTGTTAAAGGGGGTACCAGAAGTTAGCACAAGTGCTAGTCGAGTCTGGTTCCCTGTCTTTGGCAAGAATTTTAAAACTATTTTTTTTTTTTTTTTTTTTTTTTTACTATACTACATTATATACATGTAACATAAACTATATAAGTAAACAAAGAAATAGAATAGTCCTTTAGAAATATTCCTTACTTAATATACATGGAAGTCAAATGTGTGTCGACTTCCGTATCAATACCAAACATACAGTAAATAAAAAATATATCATTATCTAGTGATCTTTTTAGAAATTCTCTAATCTGAGATTTATTTTTGCCATTTTAAGAAGTTTTAATTTTTGTTTAACTCAAAGTATTTAGATGTTTCGTTAACCCCTTCCGAAAAGTATTTTTAGATCGTATTCCTCTTAAATCATATGGTATACTATTCCATATTTTCACGCCCATAAATGATATTGAAAATTGACCTTGTGTGGTTTTGCATTTCGGCAGATATAGTTGTCCTTGTTCTTTGCCCCTTGTGCCATATCTGTGCTCTATTACCTGACAGTATTCAATTAAGGAGTGAGGAAGATTGCCATTTAATAAGTCATAGATGAAGGTTGAGACGGATAGGAAATGAAGATTGTAAATATTTAAAACTTTTATCTTTTGGAACAAGGGTTCCGAATGGGTACCTCTTGGGCTAAAAGTTATCGCTCTCATTGCCATTTTCTGGGTAAGGAAAATACAATTCAAGTTGGTTTTGTAAGTGGTTCCCCATACTTCAATTCCATACAAAATATGTGGCTGGATCAACGCTTTGTATAATAGCACTAAAATGTTCTGTGGGACATAATGCCTTATTCTGAACAAAATTCCAACTTTTGAACGAATATTTCGATTTACCATTTTTATATGTTCAATCCATGTGAGATGCTTATCAATTTGTAGTCCTACAAAAGTTGCCTTATCTACTTCAAGTAATTTAGATCCAGATATTTCAAGAGCACCTTTTACTTGGACAGATCTCCTTTTGCCCTTTATTATCATATAATTTGATTTGCTTAGATTAATTGTGACTTTGTTGGCATAACACCACTGCTGGACCTTATTCAAATCCGTATTCACCTCATTCATATCAATATCTTTCTGACCAGTCTTAAAGGTATGGAACAAGTTTGAATCATCAGCAAATAACCTGAAGTTGAAAAATTTTGTAGAGTTTGGCAAATCATTTATATAAATGAGAAAAAGAGTTGGGCCTAGAACAGATCCCTGTGGAACACCGCATGATGTTTTAAAATATTGAGACATTGTTTCCCGGTATTTCACAAACTGAAATCTATTGCTGAGGTAATCTGCGAACCACTGGAGCGCAATGCCACGTATTCCGTAATGAGATAATTTACTAATTAGAATGTCATGGTTTATAGTATCAAATGCCTTCTGAAAATCAATGAACACACCAATAGTTAGTTTTCCCTCATCTATTGATTTCAATAATGCATTTGACAAATTAACAACAGATAACTTTGTACTGTATTTCTTCCGGAAGCCATACTGATGTTGCTGCAGCACATTGTTCACATCTAAGAAATCCATCAACCGACTATTTACTATTTTTTCAAAGATTTTTCCAAGTACTGGTAATACAGAAATTGGCCTGTAGTTTCCTGGGATGTCTTTTGGCCCTTTCTTGTAAATTGGTGTTACTTTTGCTATTTTTAAGGCATCAGGAAATTTGCCTTCCTGTAAAGACAAATTAAATATGTGAGATAATGGTAAACTAATAAAGTGACTTGCATCTCTAAGCAGTCGCGCTGATATGTTATCATACCCACATGACTTGTTAACATCTAAGGCAGAAATGTGATTCTCAATTTCTTTTTCAGTCACTGGTTTCCAAAAGAGAGTTTTACTCAGCTTAGGTCCTAAATATGCAATGTAATCTGCATCATTCTGTGGTATTTTATCTGCCAGGTTTTTTCCAATATCAACAAAGAACTTATTAAATTCAGAAGCAATCTCATGATCATCTGTTTTTAAAAATAAATTGCTGCACGATAAACAACCGCAATGTCTAATACATTTATATTCATATACGTGCGTAGCTTTGCAATATACACTCTGAAAACTTAAATGTTGAATCACAATTTAAAAGGGCGGAGGAGTGACCACTTTTTTCTTAAAAATGGTAGATTTGTTTCTTTTAACATGCTAGATTCAACCTTTATAGTGTTGGATCCAGCATGTTCAAAGTGGTAATCTCCATTGGTTATTGTTTGCATACAGGTATGTAATGAGTCTGTAATGTAAATTTTATTGAAATTCGTACAAATTCTCAATTTATCAGAGATATAATACTACAAGGAGACATGGCCCCAAATGACCTTATAACCAATTACCTCTATATATAAAAAATATATAAAAAACAAATATATATATATATATATATATTTATGCAACATTTTTACAAAGTATTCTTATAACCTTTTTTTTGTTTGAATTAATTTTGATTACCGTTTTATTCATATCCGAATTTTCTCGATTCTGCATATGGATTTGAATATTCAACCAACTTCACAATTGTAGACATTAATAAGAAATAAAGGTACAATTCTGCTACAATAGCAGCACCCTCAGGGCAACTACGCGTATAAGGTGGATGCAAATTTGCACCAAAATTGCACCCTTATTTCGTTAGTGCAATTATATAAAGGCTGTGAAACAAAGCTTGGAATTCTATATCAATCTGTTCGCATTCTTTTTGGGGATATGAGAAATCAATGATATCCTGTATATAAACATTGAAAGAATTATATACACAAATACATGGGTACTGTTTTACCAATATGTGTCCACAAGATAGCAATATTCAAATTATTAAAATACTCGTAACTCTGATATCGGCTGTCTTATAATCCTCATGTTGTTATTGTTGCTGTTGTTGTTGGTATCAATATCTTATTTCTTCTCTCCCGCTTTTGTTGAAAGCATGTCATTATTCAACTATATCCTACACTGTCGTTGATATAGTTGGAATATTTTTGTTTTACCCCAATTTATGGAATTATTTTAAAAATAATTTAAAAATAATAGATCTAGATAATAGTATACATTCTCAGATTTTATTGAATAATAATTTGACAATGTGTGTTTTGCGTGACTGCTAAAGCATGTGTATACTACTATGCTTATCAACTAGGGGACCTACGCTCTTAAGTCATAAATGACAGTAATGAGGATTAATGCCCCACAAAAGGGCACTAATATAGCACATCGACACGATTTTGATCCTGGGGCCTCACAGTTACGAGGCCATTGCTTCGTCGACCCTGAACTATGACTGTACGCAGCGGCGGCTAGGATAGGGGGCAGTTTACATAAATATTAAAAAAACAAAGAAAATGCAATACATTTTCAATAATTTATTGCATTTTACCCCGGTTCCCAACATACAAAAATCCTCTGTGTGCCCATATACCATGAGCCATAATGCATGGCCGTCCAGAGGATTTTGTTATGTTGGGGACTGGGGTAAAATGCCATAAATTATTGAAAATAACTCATGAGTGAGTTGCCAATTTGTTTTGTGATTTTCAAAGTCTTTCATGTCATTAAAAATTCGTAACTTTTGTTTTTATTAGTTATCGGATTTTGCCCGAACTTTTTTTGATTGGTTTGTCTGATTTTTCTGCTTCTATTGAAATTTAGTTATTTTGGGAGTGGACTTGCCCTTTAAGCGAAGGGGTGTTATCAAATGAAATGGCTCTGGCACTCCTATTTAATCCAACCCTGGTAATATCAAAATTAAAGAAACAAATTATGAAAGATAATGTAACAGATCATAAGTCTTTGAAAATTATCCGGAAAGGCTATTTTTGGAATGTCAATAACTCTTTTAGAATGTGAAATCGGGAAATGGGTATGATGATAAGTAAACAATTTCTTCATTAGACTATTTTTTTCTTCACCGAAAACAATAATCTTCTCCTTTTCTGTCAAACGCAATCTCCATTGTATTATGTGGATAAGGATTTAGGATAAAACTAATTTCTATATCATTTTATTTTGGGAAAAATAAGTTCATTATTTCACTGTTAACTAGATGTCACCTCTGTCACTCTCTCTCCCCCCCCCCCCTCTCTCTCTCTCTCTCTCTCTATCTCAATCTATCTTGCCAAAACATCCACTTTAAACTTTTGTTTTTGGCCATATCATTTGTGTGATATTGAGTATGTCCAAAATATCTTTCAATTCTGACTTTGCAATGAACAAATCCTTTTAGCCATAAGTATGATCGTTCAGGATGTGATTTAAAATCATGCCAAATGTCGTATACGTCACAAGTGAACCATATATATAGTCCTACTAGCGTACATTACTAGCAGGGCATATGTGATCAATACTATTATAGCTTTGTAGCGTGACCCTCAGTGATTTCAAAAAATCAACCTCACACTTATTACGCAATATACACACAATAGAAAAAAAACGCTTCGTTGAGTCACAAAAACGTTGTCAGTTCGGAACGTCGTATATAAGTACACGTAGGCCTACTTGCGTGTAAACACTGGCCTTGTATTATCCTGTGTTACTCGATCTCCTACGTTATTATTTGAATGCTTTCAATTTTCATTGTTGCTGTTGTGGGCGGACAGAAGTTTATGTAGTATCAATCTGACTGTACTTTGGTGGACTTTCACAACGAGTTCCAATCTATTTGATTGAAATTATCATCGACTCAAATTCTGCACATCGGTGAAAGTGATATTAAAGGGCGACTCGTCGAAACCACCATGTACCGCATCATACCGGAGTAACAGAATAAATATTATCCCTAATAAGCCCGTGCGAAGCGATAATTGAGGACGATATTTTAGCCAAGTTGATCAACAGCAAACGCCAGTTCTGACAACTTGCTACCCATGTTAGCTTGTACAAACACCGGATAATTTACGACCTAACTTTCACTCGAAAAACAACAACTACGACTTACTGTCGTAAAAAAACTTTTTGATCAAAAATGTCTACTCGTAGTAGATCTTGTCTTGGGCTTGGAGGGGTGTCCCCATCCGTCTACATCACAACTCAGGTCAGTAGATAATCCAACTTAGTTTCACCCGTAGCATATAATAAAAGAGTTTTGAAGTGCGACGTCACAATGGTCAAGTTGTTAAGGTTGCTGGTTCCAAAAAATTATTTTGCGCCAGCCAAGAATGACTACGACATGTTAAGTAGCGTTAAAAAAGAAGGTCCGCTAGCCTAAAGGGGCTAATTACACACCGGGCCTTGCGTAGAGTTGCGTAGAGTTGCGTAGTGTTGCGTAGCGACTACGCCGATCGTACGCAACCCTCCGCCGGCCTACGTAACTGTACGCGGAGGGACGCAAATGGGTACGCGAGATGGTCGCAAAAAATTCAACATGTTAATTTTTTTTTCGCGTACCTTCGGCGTAGACACTATACGCAGAAAGCACGCAGAAAGTACACAAGTCTACGCAACACTACGCTACTGGACGCCATCCCTACGCAACACTACGCTAATGTACGCCACGCCTACGCAATAGTACGCTACCCTACACCAGTCCGACCACAGCACACAAGACGATGCAGATGGTGAATGTTTATATGGGTTTATACGAACTGGGAATCATAAGAACTTTTTAATTAGTGTTTCAGGGTGATAAAAGACTGTTATTGTTGCTGTAATTTTAATTCACGATAACATTTATCTTGTGATTATGTCCATGTGTAAAACCATTTCAAAGCCTTGTTAAATTACACACTTTAATTTTCGGAGTGTCAGCAGGAGTTTATTGTCAGTTTTTAGGCTGTTTTTATCATTATGGTAATCATTACTTCGTGATTCGGTTAAAGTAATGTAATTTGTGTTAGTTATGTTCATTTAAACATCACGGTTTAAATTTCACAGTGTTAGCAGGAGTTTAAATGTCAGGTTTTTTTTCCGACAGTCATTATTACTGAAATTATAACTTCATGATAAAGTTATACGGTCACAATGTTCATGTCTAATAACATGTAAACGTCTTTCAAATGTCACAATTTTCAAACTGATTTTATTAAAGCATTCATTACCTCATGATAAAGTTATAGTTGTGTAACAACATGCAAACGTTTTTGTAAATCCAGAGTTTCAGCAGGAGTATGCTTGATACACTTCTTGTTTTAAAAAACTGTACATTAATGCATTAAAGTTGTAGTATTTACAAGAATACCAGTCATGTTATTTTTTTCCTAATCTGGGTGAAGTTTTCTTTGATCGACATTTCTTTTTCTGTTTACAAATAATCTCAATAATTTTATGCACTTGTACTCGGGTGCATTTTGGAGGCCGCGAATTTTGTTTTTATTTTTTTGAAATAATAACATTAAAGGGACTTGGTAACACTGTTTGAATGAGAGAAAATGGTGCTAAGGTAGTGACTTCAAGGCTACATGCACAATTAAAGAGAATCTGAAAGTTTGTGTGAAAACAGACCATTATTAATGATAAAAATTGGGCAAAACTGATCTTGTCGATTCCTTAATTCTCCAAACTATTTTATTACAATTTGATTACATTTTAGGTGAATGTAAATCGTCACAAAGAAATGAATCGGCTCTATATACCACTCTAGACAAGTAAATGTCGAAAGATTTTAAAAGCCTGTCTTACACGTATGTCTTGTTTTCATGGAAAAAACGTTTGGGAAAATTCCAAAATGGTTGGGAGAATTTACTGTAAGAGGGTGCTGCACAGTGACTCCTTCAAAGAAAACCATAAATATCTTTGTGATTAGAGATTTTTTTTTCAGGATTTTTCCACCCCCCCCCCCCATTTTTTTGTTTAAATCAATTTTGTCATCAACCTTCAACAATGTTACCGAGTCACTTTAAAAATAAATACTACGCCTGCTGCTTCTACTACTGTACTACTACTACTACTACTACTACTACTACTGCTATACTACTTCTTCTTCTACTTTACAACTGCTACTACTGATACTTACTACTTCTGAATTTTACTTTGTCTTATAATACTCTACAAACTTGTATTCCCTATAGTGTCCGATGCACTACGGAGTATACCTGGCCTACCGTCTCCTGATCACGCTCTATCTCTTGGGCTATTTCCTCTATTTATTCATCGTGACGGTTCGTCCTGGAGGCGAATACGGCGGGTACTTCTTCATCTACCTCACCCACTGGGGCTACATCCTAATGCTGGTGTACCAAATCTGCGCCCTGTGGAACATCATCGTCTATGCGGCCTTCATAAAACCGGCAGGGTGGACTTTCGATGATGGTAAGTCCGTGACAGCGCGTTTTGTGTTGGGTGTTACCAAGGAGTTAAACTCCTTGGACTGACCAAACTTCTTGGACTTACAGAGTGAGAGTATGTAACGACAGCGAAATTCTATACAAAGATATCCGAGCCTGTAGCCTGTCTCATTGGAACTTGTTGGGACTTTGTCCCTAAAAAATTGTCTGGCTTAAAGGGAGTGTATCATGGGAATTACTGGTTAACGCCATCTACGTCTCATTTTGAACAACTGCACATTTTAACACGAATGGACTTGATTAACTGGGTCAGCGCGCCCTAAACGGGGCCAGCGCGCTAGCTTTCGCGAAACAGACCGAAGTGTTCCTCCCGCTTCGATTTCGCGTATTTGGCACGCAGAATGCTGCGGTCGCGTCGTCCGTAGTCGTATTATATCCGATTGGCCCCGGGTAGGGCTACGGGAAAGACACATAGCCTCTTCATGACACACTCTCTTCAATAATTGTACTAATATATATATATATATATATTTTTTGGGTGGAATTTCACCCCTTTTAAAAACCAAATTTAGGATCCGCCCTTTCGTTAAACTTCCATCTACCTCAGTACAGTGGGGAGTGGGGGGGGGGGGGGGTGATGGAGGGATAGAGAGACAGCTAAATACAGAAGATTTTATACAGCTGCTAATTGGTTGGAGTCTAGATTTGAATAGCCTGGCAATTTATGAAACACCTTGTTGTCTAATAATATCGTCAAATTATGTATTTAATTATCTATTTTTCAGACGTCCCTTGGTATTTCTTTCACCGCGGCCAGTGGTTGCTCTTCAACATGTACGCTTCCGTCGCCATCCTGGTCTCCGTCATGTACTGGGGCGCCCTCTACGTTCCCGGAAAGGCCGATCTGTACTACGACATCAACTTCCATACCCTCAACGGGATCGTCGCCCTGATCGAGATCTTCCTCATGGCGATTGTCATTCGCATCCTGCACTTCATCTACCCGTTCATGTTCGCCGCCGCATACATTGTCTTTGCTGGGATATACTACGCAGCCGGGGGCACCGACGAGAAGGGTAACCCGTACATCTATTCCGTTCTCGACTTCGGGGCCAGTCCGGGTCTCGCGGCTGGACATTCCGTCCTGGCTGTGGTCGGAGTCGTGGTCATTCATATCCTGATCGTTTGGGGACTCAATAAGTTGAAGGTCTTGATATTCGATAGATGCTGCCCGTCATGTTTCCCGACTGATGAAAATGTTGAAAATAGAGATCTCGGGATGGAAGGCGAACCCCATCAACTCAACGTTTAGGTCGCGCTATTATTATTAATATAACCACTGAAATTCATGTTTTTAATAAATTGCTGCACGATAAACAACCGCCATGTCTAGTACATGTATATTTATATACGTGCGTGGTGAGGCTTTCCCCCCCCCCTTTTTTTTTGGGGGGGGGTGAGCTTCAGCCAACTTCGGGAAAATTACCAAATCACCCGTATCCTGGCAAACATCATATTATTTTAGGCAGTGTGGTGTTGTACAGTAATATTAAATATATAAACCATAGTATATTTAAATGAAAAGTTACTTCAAAAGGCTATGAATAGCTTTGCAATACAAACTCTAAGAACTAAAATGTTTAATCACAATTTAAAAGGATTGACGGGTGACCACTTTTTTAAATAGTAGATTGTTTATTTTGGCTACATTAAACCTTTGTAGTGTTGCATCCAGCATGTTCGAAGTGGTAATCTCCGTTGGTTAACTGCATAAAGGTATGTAATGAGTCTGTATTGTAAATTTCATTGAAATTTGTACGAATTCTCAATTTATCAGAGATATAATACTACAAGGAGACATGGCCCCAAATGACCTTATAACCAATTACCTCTATATATACAAATATTAATAAGAAATATATATATATTTATGCAACATTTATTATAATATATTCACAGTATTCTTATAAACTTTTTTTTTGTTTGAATTAATTTTGATTAACATTTTATTAATATCCGAATTTTCTCGATTCTGCATATGGATTTGAATATTCAACCAACGTCACAATTGTACACATTAATAAGAAGTAAAGGTACAATTCTACTACAATAGCAGCACCCTCTGCCAAATACGCGTATAAGGTGGATGCAAATCTGCCCCCAAATGGCACCCTTATTTCTTAGTGCAATTATTATGTAGGCTGTGAAACAAAACTTGGAATTCTATATTAATTTGTTCGCATTCTTTTGGGGGAAAAAAGAAATCAGTGATATCAAATACATGTATATAAGCATTGAAAGAATTATATCCACAAATGTTTGGGTACTGTTTTACCAATATGTGTCCACAAGATAGCAATATTCAAATGATTAAAATACTCGTAACTCTGATATCGTCTGTCTTATAATCCTCATTTTGTTATTGTTGCTGTTGCTGTTGGTATCAATATCTTATTTCTTCTCTCCCGCTTTTGATGAAAGCATGTCATTCTTCAACTAACCCCATATGGAACTTGCTCGTGGCCGCGTTGGGATTATACTTAGATATGAAAAAAATACTTAGATATAAAAAAAAGTAAAAAAAAGTATTAAAACAAATAAATATGAAGGGTTAGAGATTCAAAGGCGTCAGAGTGACCCCAGGGGTTGTGCCCCTCCTCCCAAAATTTCGGAAATCGCTTTAAAACAATGATTTGATCGTTGTCTATTGACACTGAGGAAATGAGTGCATAAACGTTCATGATCACTGATGACATTATACACTGAGCGAATTATCGGCGGGCGCGATTTTCAAATTTTCGGGAGCAAAAAAAAATAAAAAATAGTGCTCCTTACCCCCCCCCCCCCCCCCCCTCCGCTTATTCACCGGCTGGCTGTTTTGCCGCTAAATATATTCTCACGAAAGTTGTATACAAAATCTGTTTCTAAATGTCGATTAATAATTCTAACATCATTATTTTCAACTTAAAGATTAACTCAAGTTCTGGTTAAAAAAAAAATTAATTCTCACAGAATCAAACGAAACTTACACTGAATGTTCAAGATTACAAATAAATGACATGTGCCGAACAATTTTGGAAAAAAATGTATACTGGCTGAGTAATGAGCATAGAAAGACAAGGAAATCAAGGTAGTACTACCCCCGACACCATGTACCATATATAGCTTTCTGTGTACAGTGCTTGTTACTTTACCAAGACTCGGCCAAATTTATTATGATTTTGATGACTCCAGAACCTTGCAGTGCACACCAATACTTACATGCTACATGATTAACTGTTTCTGATCCATTCCACACCTTTTCTTTCACGCCATCGGGGCCTTGGTCGCTGTCGTGGTCGTTCATATCCTGATCGTTTGGGGACTCCATAAGTTGAAGGTCTTGATATTCGATAGATGCTGCCCATCATGTTTCCCGAATGAAAATGTTGAAAATAGAGATCTCGAGATGGAAGGCGAATCCCATCAACTTAATGTTTAAGTCGCGGTATTATTATTGATATAGCCGCAACCACTGAAATTCATTTAAAAAATAAATTGCTGCACGATAAACAACCGCAATGTCTAATACATGTATATTCATATACGTGCGTGGTGAGGTTTTCCTCTTTTTTTGGGGGGGGGGGGGGAGCTTCAGCCAACTCAGGAAAAATTATCATATCACCCGAATCCTGGCAAACAGTGGTGTTGTACAGTTATGCCATAATATATTTACATGAGAAGTTACTTCTAAATGCTATGAATAGCTTTGCAATACACACTCTAAGAACTAAAATGTTGAATCACAATTTAAAAGGGCGGAGGGGTGACCACTTTTTTTCAAAATGGTAGATTGTTTCTTTTAACATGCTAGATTAAACCTTTGTAGTGTATTGGATCCAGCATGTTCAAAGTGGTAATCTATATTGGTTAACTGCATACAGGTATGTAATGAGTCTGTAATGTAAATTTTATTGAAATTCGTACAAATTCTCAATTTATCAGAGATATAATACTACAAGGAGACATGGCCCCAAATGACCTTATAACCAATTACCTCTATATAAAAAAAATATCAAAAACAAATATATATATATATATATATTTATGCAACATTTTTACAAAGTATTCTTATAACCTTTTTTTTGTTTGAATTAATTTTGATTACCATTTTATTCATATCCGAATTTTCTCGATTCTGCATATGGATTTGAATATTCAACCGACGTCACAATTGTAGACATTAATAAGAAATAAAGGTACAATTCTGCTACAATAGTAGCACCCTCTGACAAATATGCGTAGATGGATGCAAATCTGCACCAAAATTGCACCCTTATTTCTTAGTTTGTAGAATGAAGGGTGTGAAACAAAACTTGGAATTCTATATGAATCTGTTCGCATTCTTTTGGGGGAAATAAGAAATCAATGATATCATGTATACAAACATTGAAGGAATTATATCCACAAATGTTTGGGTACTGTTTTACCAATATGTGTCCACAAGATAGCAATATTCAAACGATTAAAATACTCGTAACTCTGATATCGAAGTCTTATAATCCTCATGTTGCTATTGTTGCTGTTGTTGTTGGTATCAATATCTTATTTCTTCTCTCCCGCTTTTGTCATTGAAAGCATGTCATTCTCCAACTTACCCCATATGGAACTTGCTCGTGGCAGCGTTGGGATTATACTTAGATATGAAGGGTAAGAGATTCAAAGGCTTCAGAGGTGACCCCGGGGTTATGCCCCTCCTCCCCAAATTTCGAAAACCACTTTAAAACAATGATTTTAACGTTGTCTATTGACACTGAGGAAATGAGTGCATAAACGTTCATGATCACTGATGACATTATACACTGAGCGAATTATCGGCGGGCGCGATTTTCAAATTTTCGGGAGCAAAAAAAAAAATTAGTGCTCCTTACCCCCCCCCCCCCCCCCCCCCCTTCGCTTATTCACCGGCTGGCTGTTTTGCCGCTAAATATATACTCACGAAAGTTGTATACAAAATCTGTTTCTAAATGTCGAATAATAATTCTAACATCATTATTTTCAACTTAAAGATTAACTCAAGTTCTGGTTAAAAAAAAAAAAAAATCTCACAGAATCGAACGAAACTTACACTGAATGTTCAAGACTACAAATAAATGACATGTGCCAAACAATTTTGGAAGAAAATGTATACTGGCTGAGTAATGAGCATAGAAAGACAAGGACATGAAGGTAGTACTACCCCCGACACCATGTCCCATATATAGCTTTCTGTGTACAGTGCTTGTTACTTTACCAAGACTCGGCCAAATTTATTATGATTTTGATGACTCCAGAACCTTGCAGTGCACACCAATACTTACATGCTACATGATCAACTGTTTCTGATCCATTCCACATCTTTTCTTTCACAATGCAATCGCATTACCAGAACTCACCTTTATCTTTAAAGACCAAGTCCACCCCAAAATTAATTTAGTTTTAATAGATGCAGAAAAACAAGAGAAAGAAAGCCAAAAGAATTGAGTAAAATCGGATAACTAATATGGAAGTTATGAATTTTTGAAAATACTATGAAAACTATGGAACAATGGAAATCCTTACACAAATTGCCAATTTGTTTATCAGTTTGTGACCTCATGTCCTCACTATTTATCAATTGCTTTATATATCTTTATCCTATCAATTTCCCTTTTTATCCTCAAAACTTGATTTCCCCATGCCTCTGCAGAGGTTATATGATTGCACTATATTGCGTGCATGACAGTTCACAAAATCTTTTATGAACTTTGAAGAACAGTACTGAATCTACTGATACTATTTTCTGAATATTTTATTTTCATAATTATTGATTTTTGTATAAAAAGTTTATCAAAATTCAAATTTTTCATGATTTAACTGAGAAAAAAACTCTACATTATTACATCCACACAAAAACATATTACTATCAATGTCAGTAAAATGCTGGTGTGAGGAAATAAGATTCTTGGGGAAAAATGGGAAATTTATATTATTAATATAAAGAAAACAATTAGTGGATAGTGAGGCAATGACGTCACAGACTCACGAGTGAGTTGCCAATTTGTCTTGCGATTTTCAAAGTTTTTCATGTCATTAAAAATTCGTAACTTTTTTATATTAGTTATCGGATTTTACCCAAACTTTTTTTGATTGGTTTGTCTGATTTTTCTGCTTCTATTGAATTTTTTTTTTTTTTTATGGAGTGGCCTTGCCCTTTAAACGAAGGGGTGTTATCAAATGGAATGGCCCTGGCACTCCTATTTAATCCAACCCTGTTAATATAAAAAAAAAAAATTATGAACGATAATGTAACAGATCATAAGTCTTTGAAAAAAATCCGGAAAGACAATTTTTGGAATGTCAATAACTTTTTAGAATGTGGAATCGCGAAATGGTTATGATGATAAGTAAATAATTTCTTCATTTATTAGACTATTTTTTCTTCACCGAAAACAATCACCTTCTCCTTTTCTGTCACACAGACTCTCCATTGTATTATGCGGATAAGGATTTAGGATAAAAGTAATTTCTATATCATTTTATTTGGGGAAAAATAAGTTCATTATTTCACTATTCACTAGATGTCACCTCTGTCAATCTCTCTCTCGCCAAAACGTCCACTTTAAACTTTTGTTTTTTGCCCTATCATTTAGGCGGTGTAACACAGAGGCCAAAAATCCGGATTGTAGTTATCCGGATTTTAGTTATCCTCTTAATTGCTGTCTGTCATCAATTATCCCTTCAAAAATCATCTAACAAAGCAAGCAAATTCTCCCTTGAAAGGATTTTTCAAGGGATATTTTAAGGGATTTTTCTGTGTGACACCGCCTATTGAGTATGTCCAAAATATCTTTCAATTCTGACTTTGCAAACAATATAAATCCTTTTAGCCATAAGTATGATCGTTCAGGATGTGGTGATACAGATTGAAAATCATGCCAAACGTCGTATACGTCATAAATGACCCATAGGTACATAGCTAGCCTACTAGCATACATTACAAACAGGGATATTTGTGATCAATACTATTATAGCATTGTAGCGTGACCCTCAGTGAGTTAAAAAAAATAAACCCCACACTTATTACGCAATATACACACAATAGAAGAAAAAAAACGCTTTGTTGAGTTACATAAACGTTGTCAGTTCGGAACGTCGTATATAATTACATATAGGCCTACTTGCGTGTAAACACTGGCCTTGTATTATACTGTGTTACTCGATCTCCTACGTTATTAGTTGAATGCTTTCAATTTCATTGCTGCTGTTGTGGGCGGGCAGAAGTTTATGTAGTATCAATCTGACTGTAGTGGTGGACTTTCACAACCTATTTGATTGTAATCATCATCGACCCCAATTCTGCACATCGGTGAAAGTGATAAGGGCGACTCGTCGAGACCACCACGTATCACATCATTACCACAGGGTCCAGAGTAACAGAATAATGATAATTATACCGACATAAGGTCATGCTAAAGCTATTTTTGCAGACTTACAAGCCTTACATTTTGGCGAAGTTAATCGATAGCAAACGCCAGCTCTGACAACTTGCTATTTACGACCTACTGTCGTAAAAAAAAACTTGTTGATCAAAAATGTCTACTCGTAGTAGATCGTGTACGTGCTCGCGCCCGAAATGCTCCGATTTTGGGCTTGTAGGAGTGCCCCCATCCGTCTACGTCACAACTCAGGTCAGTAGATAGTTCAACTTATTTTTCACCATTTAAGAGTTCTGAAGTGTGACGTCACAATGGTCAAGTTGTCAAGGTTGCTGGTTCCAAACAATTATTTTGCGCGAGCCAAGAATGACTACGACGTTAAAAAAAAGGACTGCTAGCCTCTCTTTGGCCTAACTACCTTAATTCTTCAAAGCTCATGAAACTGGTACCTCTCCGTTCAAGTGCGAGGCTAAATGCTTCAACGTATTACTCTCTTAACCAGAAGATCGCACAATTAAAGGGAACCAAAACCTTCAAACTATTACGTTACTTTTTTATTGTAAAGTTTAAGATATTTGAATAAAATCAGTGAAAATTTGAACAAAATCGGGCAAAAAATAAGGAAGTTTATAGTATAATTTGCCAATTTTTTGTATTAAATTTGATTACATTTTAGGTGAATGTAAATCGTCACAAAGAAATGAATTGGCTCTATATACCATTCCAGACAATTAAATGTCGAAAGATTTTAGAAGCCTGTCTTACATGACTTGTATGTCTTGTTTTCATGGGAAAACGTTCGGGAAAATTCAAAAATGGTTGGGAGAATTTACTGTAAGAGGGTGTTGCACAGGGACTCCTTCAAGGAAAACCATAAATATCGTTGTGGTTTTAGAATTTGTTCAGGATTTTTCAGCCCCCCCCAAAAAAAGAAAACAAAACAAAAATTAGTGTTTTTTTAAATCAATTTTTTCATCAACCTTCAACAATGTTACCGAGTCACTGCTGCTGCTACTACTATTATACTACTACTACTACTACTACTTTTCCTACTACTACTACTACCGTGTGAGTCAAAAATAAGTTTACACCTAGAAATTTGCGAATTATTTTTAAAATCATCTATGAACAGTAAATTATTATACATCTTTTGAAAGAGTGTTTTATCCCAGATCATTTGGTATCATTTTTGTGTGGTATGTGTTCACGCTTGGATGAACAGAAGGCATTGATTGCGAGAGTGCAAAAATCGACTTGCGCCAAAGTGATGCCTACAATATGTATTATGTTGGGATTAGCGGAGTGAGAGAATGAATTAAATGTATCAAATGAAATGCATTGCAGATGCTTTTTGCAAAGGGCAAAGTCACACACACCACACACACGCGCACAAATGTTCGTTGATATATTTAGTATTTGATATTTGATATGTGTGGCATGATTAATATTGTTGGGGATGTTATTTAGATCTGCAAAGACCGAATTAATAACCAAATCCCAATTGTTTTATTCAAACATCACATTAAGCAACTTTGGCGCAAGTCGATTTTTGCACTCTCGCAAACAATGCCTCCTGTTCATCCAATCGTGAACACATACCACACAAAAATGGTACCAAACTCTTTCATAAAATGTATAATAATTTACTTTTCATAGATTATTTTTAAAATAATTAGCAATTTTCTAGGTGTAAACTTTTTTGTGACTCACACTGTATACTACTTCTTCTTTTACTTTACAACTGCTACTACTGATACTTCTAATACTACTTCTGAATTTTACCTTGTCTTATAATACTCTATAAAATGTTATTCCCTATAGTGTCCGATGCACTACGGAGTATACCTGGCCTACCGTCTCCTGATCACGCTCTATCTCTTGGGCTATTTTCTCTATTTATTCATCGTGACGGTTCGTCCTGGAGGCCAATACGGCGTGTACTTCTTCATCTACCTCACCCACTGGGGCTACATCCTAATGCTGGTGTACCAAATCTGCGCCCTGTGGAACATCATCGTCTATGCGGCCTTCATGAAACCAGCAGGGTGGACTTCCGATGATGGTAAGTCACAGCGCGTTTCGTGTTGGGTGTTACCAATTAGGAGATACACTTCTTGGTCTTACAGAGTGAGAGTGTGTAACGACAGCAAAATTCTATACAAAGATATCCGAGTAGAAGTATCTCATTGGAACTTGGTGGGACTTTGCCCCTAAAAAATTGTCTTCTTAAAGGGAGTGTAACATGGGAAATACTGGTTAACGCCATCTACGTCTCCTTTTGAACAACTGCACATAAACGAATGGACTTGATTAAGTGGTTTCGCGTATTTTGCACGCAGGTGAATGCTGCTGTCGCGTCCTCCGTAGTCGTATTATACCCGATTGGCCTGGGTAGCGTAATTTTGTTTCCCACTTGAGCTCGGGACCCCCAGTATGAACTCATTTGCATACAGCCAATCAGAGCTCATCTTGTCAATAACAAGCTTTACGCGTGCTACAGATGCGAAACTCAAAACTGTGCAATGCTCTGGGCCTGGCCTTCATACGCGTACACACAGCGCCTTGCCTATTAATCAGCATGCATGGTGTGCGTGCATAGGCAGAGGCTTGCAAAAGGTTTCATTTCAGCTCTAACATTTCTACCTTTAGCAAATTTATTACAGATATACAAATATCAGCTCATCAAATTGCTGTGAACAACTGTTATTTAGCACTAAGTTACAATCACTCTACCGATCAAGGATAGGCCTTTCTCGTCATCGAAGCCATTATAGGGACTCATTTCAGCTTATCAAATTGCTGTGAAGAACTGTTATTTAGCACTAAGTTACAATCACTCTATCAATCAAGGATAGGCCTTTCTCGTCATCGAAGCCATTATAGGGACTCATTTCAGCTTATCAAATTGCTGTGAAGAACTGTTATTTAGCACTAAGTTACAATCACTCTATCAATCAAGGATAGGCCTTTCTCGTCATCGAAACCATGATAGGGACTCATTTCTAAAGATTTTACGGTTGAGAATTTATCATAGATCTAGACTATATTATACACCTCTAAAAGGCTCTAATAATATCAGCTTATGAAATTGCTGTGTAAAGTTATTACTTAGCGCTAGATCTAAATTTAAATTACTCTAGCAATCAAGGATAGGCCTTTCTCGTCATCGAGGCCACTATATATAATAGGGACTCATTTCTAAAGATTTTAGGGTTGAGAAATTATTATAGATCTAGTCATATTATACACCTCTAAAAGGCTCTAATAATATCAGCTTTATTTTGTTGGAATTCTTACCTGAGAACATCACAGCAATTTCTTAAGCTGATATTATTAGAGTCTTTTAGAGGTGTAGATCTATAATAAATTGTTCAACCATAAAATCTTTAGAAATTAGTCCCTATATAATTATAGTGGCTTCGATGACGATAAGGCCTATCATTGATTGCTAGAATAATTTAAATTTAGATCTAGCGCTAAGTAATAACTTTACACGGCAATTTCATAAGCTGATATTATATTAGAACCTTTTAGAGGTGTATAGATCTATGATAAATTCTCAACCGTAAAATCTTTAGAAAATGAGTCCCTATAATATATAGTGGCTTCGATGACGAGAAAGGCCTATCTTTGAGTGATAGAGTAACTGTAACTTAGTGCTAAATAACAGTTCTTCACAGCAATTTAATAAGCTGATATGTGTAGATCTGTAATAAATTTGCTAAAGGTAGATAATTTATGTTAGAGCTGAAATTAAACATTTGCATGCTGATATATAGGCAAGGCGCTGTGTGTACGTGTGTAAAACCCAGGCCCAGAGCTTCGCTTGTTAAAGCTTGTTATTGACAAGATGATCTCTGATTGGCTGTATGCAAATGAGTTCATACTGGGGGTCCCGAGCTCAAATGGGAACAAAATTACGCGCCCGGGTAGGGCCACGGGAAAGACTGGCAATTTATGAAACACCTTGTTGTCTAAAGATATCGTCAAATGATGTATTTAATTATCTATTTTTCAGACGTCCCTTGGTATTTCTTTCACCGCGGCCAGTGGTTACTCTTCAACATGTACGCTTCCGTCGCCATCATCATCTCCCTCCTGTACTGGGGCGCCCTCTACGTTCCCGGGACGGTCGATCTCTACTACGACATCAACTTCCATACCCTCAACGGGTTCGTCGTCCTAATCGAGATCTTCCTCTCGGCGATGGTCATTCGCATCCTGCACTTCATCTACCCGTTCATGTTCTCCGTCGCATATGTTGTCTTTGCTGGGATATATTACGCAGCCGGGGGCACCGACGAGGAGGGAAACCCGTCCATCTATTCCATTCTCGACTTTGGGGCCAATCCGGGTCTCGCGGCTGGACTCGCCATCGGGGCCTTGGTCGCTGTCGTGGTCGTTCATATCCTGATCGTTTGGGGACTCCATAAGTTGAAGGTCTTGATATTCGATAGATCCTGCCCATCATGTTTCCCGAACGAAAATGTTGAAAATAGAGATCCCGAGCTTGAAGGCGAATCCCATCAACTCAAAGTTTAAGTCGCGGTATTGTTACTGATATTGCCGCAACCACTGAAATTCATTTTAAAAATAAATTGCTGCACGATAAACAACCGCAATGTCTAATACATTTATATTCATATACGTGCGTAGCTTTGCAATATACACTCTGAAAACTTAAATGTTGAATCACAATTTAAAAGGGCGGAGGAGTGACCACTTTTTTCTTAAAAATGGTAGATTTGTTTCTTTTAACATGCTAGATTCAACCTTTATAGTGTTGGATCCAGCATGTTCAAAGTGGTAATCTCCATTGGTTATTGTTTGCATACAGGTATGTAATGAGTCTGTAATGTAAATTTTATTGAAATTCGTACAAATTCTCAATTTATCAGAGATATAATACTACAAGGAGACATGGCCCCAAATGACCTTATAACCAATTACCTATATATAAAAAAAATATATAAAAAACAAATATATATATATATATATATTTATGCAACATTTTTACAAAGTATTCTTATAACCTTTTTTTTGTTTGAATTAATTTTGATTACCGTTTTATTCATATCCGAATTTTCTCGATTCTGCATATGGATTTGAATATTCAACCAACTTCACAATTGTAGACATTAATAAGAAATAAAGGTAAAATTCTGCTACAATAGCAGCACCCTCAGGGCAACTACGCGTATAAGGTGGATGCAAATTTGCACCAAAATTGCACCCTTATTTCGTTAGTGCAATTATATAAAGGCTGTGAAACAAAGCTTGGAATTCTATATCAATCTGTTCGCATTCTTTTTGGGGATATGAGAAATCAATGATATCCTGTATATAAACATTGAAAGAATTATATACACAAATACATGGGTACTGTTTTACCAATATGTGTCCACAAGATAGCAATATTCAAATGATTAAAATACTCGTAACTCTGATATCGGCTGTCTTATAATCCTCATGTTGTTATTGTTGCTGTTGTTGTTGGTATCAATATCTTATTTCTTCTCTCCCGCTTTTGTTGAAAGCATGTCATTATTCAACTATATCCTACACTGTCGTTGATATAGTTGGAATATTTTTGTTTTACCCCAATTTATGGAATTATTTTAAAAATAATTTAAAAATAATAGATCTAGATAATAGTATACATTCTCAGATTTTATTGAATAATAATTTGACAATGTGTGTTTTGCGTGACTGCTAACGCATGTGTATACTACTATGCTTATCAACTAGGGGACCTACGCTCTTAAGTCATAAATGACAGTAATGAGGATTAATGCCCCACAAAAGGGCACTAATATAGCACATCGACACGATTTTGATCCTGGGGCCTCACAGTTACGAGGCCATTGCTTCGTCGACCCTGAACTATGACTGTACGCAGCGGCGGCTAGGATAGGGGGCAGTTTACATAAATATTAAAAAAACAAAGAAAATGCAATACATTTTCAATAATTTATTGCATTTTACCCCGGTTCCCAACATACAAAAATCCTCTGTGTGCCCATATACCATGAGCCATAATGCATGGCCGTCCAGAGGATTTTGTTATGTTGGGGACTGGGGTAAAATGCCATAAATTATTGAAAATAACTCATGAGTGAGTTGCCAATTTGTTTTGTGATTTTCAAAGTCTTTCATGTCATTAAAAATTCGTAACTTTTGTTTTTATTAGTTATCGGATTTTGCCCGAACTTTTTTTGATTGGTTTGTCTGATTTTTCTGCTTCTATTGAAATTTAGTTATTTTGGGAGTGGACTTGCCCTTTAAGCGAAGGGGTGTTATCAAATGAAATGGCTATGGCACTCCTATTTAATCCAACCCTGGTAATATCAAAATTAAAGAAACAAATTATGAAAGATAATGTAACAGATCATAAGTCTTTGAAAATTATCCGGAAAGGCTATTTTTGGAATGTCAATAACTCTTTTAGAATGTGAAATCGGGAAATGGGTATGATGATAAGTAAACAATTTCTTCATTAGACTATTTTTTTCTTCACCGAAAACAATAATCTTCTCCTTTTCTGTCAAACGCAATCTCCATTGTATTATGTGGATAAGGATTTAGGATAAAACTAATTTCTATATCATTTTATTTTGGGAAAAATAAGTTCATTATTTCACTGTTAACTAGATGTCACCTCTGTCACTCTCTCTCTCTCCCCCCCCTCTCTCTCTCTCTCTCTCTCTCTCTATCTCAATCTATCTTGCCAAAACATCCACTTTAAACTTTTGTTTTTGGCCATATCATTTGTGTGATATTGAGTATGTCCAAAATATCTTTCAATTCTGACTTTGCAATGAACAAATCCTTTTAGCCATAAGTATGATCGTTCAGGATGTGATTTAAAATCATGCCAAATGTCGTATACGTCACAAGTGAACCATATATATAGTCCTACTAGCGTACATTACTAGCAGGGCAGCTTTGTAGCGTGACCCTCAGTGATTTCAAAAAATCAACCTCACACTTATTACGCAATATACACACAATAGAAAAAAAACGCTTCGTTGAGTCACAAAAACGTTGTCAGTTCGGAACGTCGTATATAAGTACACGTAGGCCTACTTGCGTGTAAACACTGGCCTTGTATTATCCTGTGTTACTCGATCTCCTACGTTATTATTTGAATGCTTTCAATTTTCATTGTTGCTGTTGTGGGCGGACAGAAGTTTATGTAGTATCAATCTGACTGTACTTTGGTGGACTTTCACAACGAGTTCCAATCTATTTGATTGAAATTATCATCGACTCAAATTCTGCACATCGGTGAAAGTGATATTAAAGGGCGACTCGTCGAAACCACCATGTATCGCATCATACCGGAGTAACAGAATAAATATTATCCCTAATAAGCCCGTGCGAAGCGATAATTGAGGACGATATTTTAGCCAAGTTGATCAACAGCAAACGCCAGTTCTGACAACTTGCTACCCATGTTAGCTTGTACAAACACCGGATAATTTACGACCTAACTTTCACTCGAAAAACAACAACTACGACTTACTGTCGTAAAAAAACTTTTTGATCAAAAATGTCTACTCGTAGTAGATCTTGTCCGTGCTCGCGCCCGAAATGCTCCGATTTCGGGCTTGGAGGGGTGTCCCCATCCGTCTACATCACAACTCAGGTCAGTAGATAATCCAACTTAGTTTCACCCGTAGCATATAATAAAAGAGTTTTGAAGTGCGACGTCACAATGGTCAAGTTGTTAAGGTTGCTGGTTCCAAAAAATTATTTTGCGCCAGCCAAGAATGACTACGACATGTTAAGTAGCGTTAAAAAAGAAGGTCCGCTAGCCTAAAGGGGCTAATTACACACCGGGCCTTGCGTAGAGTTGCGTAGAGTTGCGTAGAGTTGCGTAGTGTTGCGTAGCGACTACGCCGATCGTACGCAACCCTCCGCCGGCCTACGTAACTGTACGCGGAGGGACGCAAATGGGTACGCGAGATGGTCGCAAAAAATTCAACATGTTAATTTTTTTTCGCGTACCTTCGGCGTAGACACTATACGCAGAAAGCACGCAGAAAGTACACAAGTCTACGCAACACTACGCTACTGGACGCCATCCCTACGCAACACTACGCTAATGTACGCCACGCCTACGCAATAGTACGCTACCCTACGCCAGTCCGACCACAGCACACAAGACGATGCAGATGGTGAATGTTTATATGGGTTTATACGAACTGGGAATCATAAGAACTTTTTAATTAGTGTTTCAGGGTGATAAAAGACTGTTATTGTTGCTGTAATTTTAATTCACGATAACATTTATCTTGTGATTATGTCCATGTGTAAAACCATTTCAAAGCCTTGTTAAATTACACACTTTAATTTTCGGAGTGTCAGCAGGAGTTTATTGTCAGTTTTTAGGCTGTTTTTATCATTATGGTAATCATTACTTCGTGATTCGGTTAAAGTAATGTAATTTGTGTTAGTTATGTTCATTTAAACATCACGGTTTAAATTTCACAGTGTTAGCAGGAGTTTAAATGTCAGGTTTTTTTTCCGACAGTCATTATTACTGAAATTATAACTTCATGATAAAGTTATACGGTCACAATGTTCATGTCTAATAACATGTAAACGTCTTTCAAATGTCACAATTTTCAAACTGATTTTATTAAAGCATTCATTACCTCATGATAAAGTTATAGTTGTGTAACAACATGCAAACGTTTTTGTAAATCCAGAGTTTCAGCAGGAGTATGCTTGATACACTTCTTGTTTTAAAAAACTGTACATTAATGCATTAAAGTTGTAGTATTTACAAGAATACCAGTCATGTTATTTTTTTCCTAATCTGGGTGAAGTTTTCTTTGATCGACATTTCTTTTTCTGTTTACAAATAATCTCAATTTTATGCACTTGTACTCGGGTGCATTTTGGAGGCCGCGAATTTTGTTTTTATTTTTTTGAAATAATAACATTAAAGGGACTTGGTAACACTGTTTGAATGAGAGAAAATGGTGCTAAGGTAGTGACTTCAAGGCTACATGCACAATTAAAGAGAATCTGAAAGTTTGTGTGAAAACAGACCATTATTAATGATAAAAATTGGGCAAAACTGATCTTGTCGATTCCTTAATTCTCCAAACTATTTTATTACAATTTGATTACATTTTAGGTGAATGTAAATCGTCACAAAGAAATGAATCGGCTCTATATACCACTCCAGACAAGTAAATGTCGAAAGATTTTAAAAGCCTGTCTTACATGTATGTCTTGTTTTCATGGAAAAAACGTTTGGGAAAATTCCAAAATGTTTGGGAGAATTTACTGTAAGAGGGTGCTGCACAGTGACTCCTTCAAAGAAAACCATAAATATCTTTGTGATTAGAGATTTTTTTTTCAGGATTTTTCCACCCCCCCCCCATTTTTTTTTTTAAATCAATTTTGTCATCAACCTTCAACAATGTTACCGAGTCACTTTAAAAATAAATACTACGCCTGCTGCTTCTACTACTATACTACTACTACTACTACTACTGCTATACTACTTCTTCTTCTACTTTACAACTGCTACTACTGATACTTACTACTTCTGAATTTTACTTTGTCTTATAATACTCTACAAACTTTTATTCCCTATAGTGTCCGATGCACTACGGAGTATACCTGGCCTACCGTCTCCTGATCACGCTCTATCTCTTGGGCTATTTCCTCTATTTATTCATCGTGACGGTTCGTCCTGGAGGCGAATACGGCGGGTACTTCTTCATCTACCTCACCCACTGGGGCTACATCCTAATGCTGGTGTACCAAATCTGCGCCCTGTGGAACATCATCGTCTATGCGGCCTTCATAAAACCGGCAGGGTGGACTTTCGATGATGGTAAGTCCGTGACAGCGCGTTTTGTGTTGGGTGTTACCAAGGAGTTAAACTCCTTGGACTGACCAAACTTCTTGGACTTACAGAGTGAGAGTATGTAACGACAGCGAAATTCTATACAAAGATATCCGAGCCTGTAGCCTGTCTCATTGGAACTTGTTGGGACTTTGCCCCTAAAAAATTGTCTGGCTTAAAGGGAGTGTATCATGGGAATTACTGGTTAACGCCATCTACGTCTCATTTTGAACAACTGCACATTTTAACACGAATGGACTTGATTAACTGGGTCAGCGCGCCCTAAACGGGGCCAGCGCGCTAGCTTTCGCGAAACAGACCGAAGTGTTCCTCCCGCTTCGATTTCGCGTATTTGGCACGCAGAATGCTGCGGTCGCGTCGTCCGTAGTCGTATTATATCCGATTGGCCCCGGGTAGGGCTACGGGAAAGACACATAGCCTCTTCATGACACACTCTCTTCAATTGTACTAATATAATTTTTTTTTTTTTTTTTTTTTGGTGGAATTTCACCCCTTTTAAAAACCAAATTTAGGATCCGCCCTTTCGTTAAACTTCCATCTACCTCAGTACAGTGGGGAGTGGGGGGGGGGGGGGGGGTGATGGAGGGATAGAGAGACAGCTAAATACAGAAGATTTTATACAGTTGCTAATTGGTTGGAGTCTAGATTTGAATAGCCTGGCAATTTATGAAACACCTTGTTGTCTAATAATATCGTCAAATTATGTATTTAATTATCTATTTTTCAGACGTCCCTTGGTATTTCTTTCACCGCGGCCAGTGGTTGCTCTTCAACATGTACGCTTCCGTCGCCATCCTGGTCTCCGTCATGTACTGGGGCGCCCTCTACGTTCCCGGAAAGGCCGATCTGTACTACGACATCAACTTCCATACCCTCAACGGGATCGTCGCCCTGATCGAGATCTTCCTCATGGCGATTGTCATTCGCATCCTGCACTTCATCTACCCGTTCATGTTCGCCGCCGCATACATTGTCTTTGCTGGGATATACTACGCAGCCGGGGGCACCGACGAGAAGGGTAACCCGTACATCTATTCCGTTCTCGACTTCGGGGCCAGTCCGGGTCTCGCGGCTGGACTCTCCGTCCTGGCTGTGGTCGGAGTCGTGGTTATTCATATCCTGATCGTTTGGGGACTCAATAAGTTGAAGGTCTTGATATTCGATAGATGCTGCCCGTCATGTTTCCCGACTGATGAAAATGTTGAAAATAGAGATCTCGGGATGGAAGGCGAACCCCATCAACTCAACGTTTAGGTCGCGCTATTATTATTGATATAACCACTGAAATTCATGTTTTTAATAAATTGCTGCACGATAAACAACCGCCATGTCTAGTACATGTATATTCATATACGTGCGTGGTGAGGCTTCCCCCCCCCCCTTTTTTTGGGGGGGGGGGGGGTGAGCTTCAGCCAACTTCGGGAAAATTACCAAATCACCCGTATCCTGGCAAACATCATATTATTTTAGGCAGTGTGGTGTTGTACAGTAATATTAAATATATAAACCATAGTATATTTAAATGAAAAGTTACTTCAAAAGGCTATGAATAGCTTTGCAATACACACTCTAAGAACTAAAATGTTTAATCACAATTTAAAAGGATTGAAGGGTGACCACTTTTTTAAATAGTAGATTGTTTATTTTGGCTACATTAAACCTTTGTAGTGTTGCATCCAGCATGTTCGAAGTGGTAATCTCCGTTGGTTAACTGCATAAAGGTATGTAATGAGTCTGTATTGTAAATTTCATTGAAATTTGTACGAATTCTCAATTTATCAGAGATATAATACTACAAGGAGACATGGCCCCAAGTGACCTTATAACTAATTACCTCTATATATACAAATATTAATAAGAAATATATATATATTTATGCAACATTTATTATAATATATTCACAGTATTCTTATAAACTTTTTTTTTGTTTGAATTAATTTTGATTAACATTTTATTAATATCCGAATTTTCTCGATTCTGCATATGGATTTGAATATTCAACCAACGTCACAATTGTACACATTAATAAGAAGTAAAGGTACAATTCTACTACAATAGCAGCACCCTCTGCCAAATACGCGTATAAGGTGGATGCAAATCTGCCCCCAAATGGCACCCTTATTTCTTAGTGCAATTATTATGTAGGCTGTGAAACAAAACTTGGAATTCTATATTAATTTGTTCGCATTCTTTTGGGGGAAAAAAGAAATCAGTGATATCAAATACATGTATATAAGCATTGAAAGAATTATATCCACAAATGTTTGGGTACTGTTTTACCAATATGTGTCCACAAGATAGCAATATTCAAATGATTAAAATATATAATTATAATCCTCATTTTGTTATTGTTGCTGTTGTTGTTGGTATCAATATCTTATTTCTTTTGTTGAAAGCATGTCATTCTTCAACTAACCCCATATGGAACTTGCTCGTGGCCGCGTTGGGATTATACTTAGATATGAAAAAAATACTTAGATATAAAAAAAAGTAAAAAAAAGTATTAAAACAAATAAATATGAAGGGTTAGAGATTCAAAGGCGTCAGAGTGACCCCAGGGGTTATGCCCCTCCTCCCCAAATTTCGGAAATCGCTCTAAAACAATGATTTTATCGTTGTCTATTGACACTGAGGAAATGAGTGCATAAACGTTCATGATCACTGATGACATTATACACTGAGCGAATTATCGGCGGGCGCGATTTTCAAATTTTCGGGAGCAAAAAAAAAAAAGTGCTCCTTACCCCCCCCCCCCCCCCCCCCCCCCCACCCTCCGCTTATTCACCGGCTGGCTGTTTTTGCCGCTAAATATATTCGCACGAAAGTTGTATTCAAAATCTGTTTCTAAATGTCGATTAATAATTCTAACATCATTATTTTCAACTTAAAGATTAACTCAAGTTGTGGTTTAAAAAAATAATTAATTCTCACAGAATCAAACGAAACTTACACTGGATGTTCAAGATTACAAATAAATGACATGTGCCAAACAATTTTGGAAGAAAATGTATACTGGCTGAGTAATGAGCATAGAAAGACAAGGAAATCAAGGTAGTACTACCCCCGACACCATGTCCCATATATAGCTTTCTGTGTACAGTGCTGGTTACTTTACCAAGACTTGGCCAAATTTATTATGATTTTGATGACTCCAGAACCTTGCAGTGCACACCAATACTTACATGCTACATGATCAACTGTTTCTGATCCATTCCACACCTTTTCTTTCACAATGCAATCGCATTACCAGAACTCACCTTTATCTTTAAAGACCAAGTCCACCCCAAAATTAATTTAGTTTTAATAGATGCAAAAAACAAGAGAAAGAAAGCCAAAAGAATTGAATAAAAAAATAACTAATATGGAAGTTATGATTTTTTGAAAATACTATGAAAACTATGGAACAATGGAAATCCTTACACAAATTGCCAATTTGGTTATCAGTTTGTGACGTCATGTCCTCACTATTTATTAATTGCTATATATATCTTTATCCTATCAATTTCCCTTTTTATCCTCAAAACTTGATTCCCCCATGCCTTTGCAGAGGTTATATGATTGCACTATATTGCGTGCATGACATTTCACAAAATCTTTTATGAACTTTGAAGAACAGTACTGAATCTACTGATACTATTTTCTGAATATTTTATTTTCATAATTATTGATTTTTGTATAAAAAGTTTATCAAAATTCAAATTTTTCATGATTTAACTGAGAAAAAAAAAACTCTACATTAGTACATCCACACAAAAACATATTACTATCAATGTCAGTAAAATGCTGGTGTGAGGAAATAAGATTCTTGGGGAAAATGGGAAATTTATATAATTAATATAAAGAAAACAATTAGTGGATAGTGAGGCAATGACGTCACAGACTCACGAGTGAGTTGCCAATTTGTCTTATGATTTCAAAGTTTTTCATGTCATTAAAAATTCGTAACTTTTTTTTTATTAGTTATCGGATTTTACCCAAACTTTTATTGATTGGTTTGTCCGATTTTTCTGCTGCTATTGATTTTTTTTTTTTTTTGGAGTGGACTTTCCCTTTAAACGAAGGGGTGTTATCAAATGGAATGGCCCTGGCACTCCTATTTAATCCAACCCTGTTAATATAAAAAAAAAAAAAAAAAAATTATGAACGATAATGTAACAGATCATAAGTCTTTGAAAAAAATCCGGAAAGACTATTTTTGGAATGTCAATAACTTTTTAGAATGTGGAATCGCGAAATGGGTATGATGATAAGTAAATAATTTCTTCATTTATTAGACTATTTTTTTCTTCACCGAAAACAATAATCTTCTCCTTTTCTGTCACACAGACTCTCCATTGTATTATGTGGATAAGGATTAGGATAAAAGTAATTTCTATATCATTTTATTCGGAGAAAAATAAGTTCATTATTTCACTATTCACTAGATGTCACCTCTGTCAATCTCTCTCTCGCCAAAACGTCCACTTTAAACTTCTGTTTTTTGCCCTATCATTTAGGCGGTGTAACACAGAGGCCAAAAATCCGGATTGCAGTTATCCGGATTTTAGTTATCCTCTTAATTGCTGTCTGTCATCAATTATCCCTTCAAAAATCATCTAACAAAGCAAGCAAATTCTCCCTTGAAAGGATTTTTCAAGGGATATTTTAAGGGATGTTTCTGTGTGACACCGCCTATTGAGTATGTCCAAAATATCTTTCAATTCTGACTTTGCAAACAATATAAATCCTTTTAGCCATAAGTATGATCGTTCAGGATGTGGTGATACAGATTGAAAATCATGCCAAACGTCGTATACGTCATAAATGACCCATAGGTACATAGCTAGCCTACTAGCATACATTACAAACAGGGATATTTGTGATCAATACTATTATAGCATTGTAGCGTGACCCTCAGTGAGTTAAAAAAAATAACCCCACACTTATTACGCAATATACACACAATAGAAGAAAAAAAAAACGCTTTGTTGAGTTACATAAACGTTGTCAGTTCGGAACGTCGTATATAATTACATATAGGCCTACTTGCGTGTAAACACTGGCCTTGTATTATACTGTGTTACTCGATCTCCTACGTTATTAGTTGAATGCTTTCAATTTCATTGCTGCTGTTGTGGGCGGGCAGAAGTTTATGTAGTATCAATCTGACTGTAGTGGTGGACTTTCACAACCTACTTGATTGAAATCATCATCGACCCCAATTCTGCACATCGGTGAAAGTGATAAGGGCGACTCGTCGAGACCACCACGTATCACATCATTACCACAGGGGTCCAGAGTAACAGAATAATGATAATTATACCGACATAAGGTCATGCTAAAGCTATTTTTGCAGACTTACAAGCCTTACATTTTGGCGAAGTTGATCGATAGCAAACGCCAGCTCTGACAACTTGCTATTTACGACCTACTGTCGTAAAAAAAAACTTGTTGATCAAAAATGTCTACTCGTAGTAGATCGTGTACGTGCTCGCGCCCGAAATGCTCCGATTTTGGGCTTGTAGGAGTGCCCCCATCCGTCTACGTCACAACTCAGGTCAGTAGATAATTCAACTTATTTTTCACCATTTAAGAGTTCTGAAGTGTGACGTCACAATGGTCAAGTGGTCAAGG